>OZ010736.1:9277691-9563977 GCA_963932295.1 Tipula lateralis | reverse complement strand
TATTACACATGTCGGTTTGATTTCCACCAGCTCTAGCATTTAAGTCACCAATTTGTCATCGTTCTCAGTATAGAGCCTATCAGATTATTCTAAGTCTTTATGGGTTGGCTTACATCAATCAGTTGGCTATACTCACGTGCAAGCGAAACTTATACATTCTATTATCGTCTGCTTGGAAGTTCAACAATGCCTTTTTTCCCTCTCCACCTTGCACCTTCCCATCTCCACTTTGTATAGCACAGCCTTGGGTCACATGGTCTCCACTTTAAGGACAAAGAGTTTCTTGGAGATTGTTGGCGATATCCGATTCCGTTGAAAATTTTAACAGTTGTAGTTTTTTTTTGGATGCGTGTCGTCATTTTAGCAAACCAACCAGATTGAGTCGCCTCGTCACAGAGAAAGTAGCGTGTTTGATCTGTCATTCGGGGGGCTTGGGTTCGATGACCAAAACCCACATTTGGGTGTTTTTAATGTGGAAATGAATGTGTGTTGAATCGCGGGCCCTCAGTGGCATTGAGTTCTGGAATAATTTCTGCCTACTTTAATATTTAGCCGCCTCTTACGACAAGCTCTGTTTAATGTGGTGGTTTTCTTTAGGTCCTATGTATGGATGCCCCACCCTCAAGACTAAACCGTCTAATACAGTTGATATTACTACTTAAGACTTCGATATTGAGTTATCAATCTTGCATTAATTCGAAATTACTGACACATCAAGATCACGATCCTACCTTCACATAATGCATAAAGAATACAGAACCGTACAATATTCTTTATTATTATAATTGTTCTGTCTTAAAAAATTTATTAAGTACATAAGATTTGATTAATTCCATTTTATTACACCATATAAGGATTAACTTTGTATATTTATTATGACATTTTTATTGAGTCATATGCAGTCTTCGGTGCAGAAGAATGATTTCTTTGTACGAGTACAGATTCTATGGTAAATAAGGAAGGTATACGATGCCTTCAGAAAGATTTGAATGCAAACCGCAACGCCTATATACAGTGAATGCAAATCGAGTAGATATCCGCCTGTATATAATTTAACGGCTATTCGGTTCAAACAGTTCCAGACGACTTATTACAATATCCTTAATTTTTTTGGTTGGTCCTTATAAAAAACTCATCAGCATATAAAAAAACGTCTTATATCCTTTTTTTATATCAGACATAACAGGATAACAGAAGGATACGAACAAGTAGTTTTTTTCTGAATTGTAACGAGTTTCGAAACCATGCGTCCTCGCAACGCACATACATCTGTACACCAATATATTTTAAGGATTAAAACGACACATCTGGATAATTACGATAAGACGATATAATAATTACATACACGTATGTCAGATGTATACGAGTAACTCTACCCACACAAATCGATTCGCAAAATAATTATTTAACTCTTTCTTATATATTTTCTGTTTATAGATCGAACATCTTGCTTCCTTGATCGATTGTTTGTACATATATAAGATTCAGCGCGATCTCATAAAAAAAAATTGTAAAGGAGTAAAAAGAGTTTTACAACTCGCTCGAACAATGAAACCTATATAAACACATAAAAGAGTTTTTAGGTAACGAAATCGAATGTTTTATTGTATATTCCAACGTGTATTTCTTCCGATCGAAAACGAAAGGGTTGTTTTCTTAAAGATTTTTTGTTTTGTTTATGATCGCGTGTCGACAAAATCTTCTTTTATTAAGGAAGACTGCTGTTTTATAAATCGATACGAAACAGAAAGTGAGTGATAGTTTTGTGTTGCAGAAGGAAGTTCGTCACGTGCCAATTTAAGATGTAATTTAAGATCGAACATAAGATATTTTATTGAATGGCAAAAGTGTCGATTAGAAATTAAGATAACTTTGTGTTAAAATGGGAGTTTTTTGCTTTAGTTGCAGCTTTGGCAGAAACATTTTTTTTTTATAGTATTGAAACTAGTCTTTCCAGACTAACCATCAGTGTACATCTGAATTCTTACAAACTAAAAAATAATGTGGTCACTGTTGGTCCAGCGGTGCACAGTGCCTGTTCGTTGGTAGGTAGCTGCTCACATCCTAACGAGCCACATACTGGAGCCACTCCAGTAGCCGAGAGGCTTCCGCATTGACATGTTAGTCTTGATTCATGCCTCGTTGTAAATCGTTTTATTTCAAGTTTTATATCTGGAATCTCCAAATCACGATGCAAATCACAATTACGAATGTACCAGAGTGCATTGACTATACTCCGAAATACCTTATTCTGGAAGTTTTGTATAAGTTTAATGTTAGTATTCTTAGTACAGCCCCAAAGCTGAATGCCATATAGCCAGATCGGCTTAAGAACCTGACTGTAAATCAGTATTTTGTTGATTTGTTGGTCCACTGGCGAATTTCATCACTTGCACATTGAAGTTTATTCGCCGCTTCTTCCACAGTTTGCTCTGTTGATAGTATCGCGGTGTCGTCAGCAAACGTTGCTATGCTTACGTGGTCGGACTGTGGTTTATCACTTGTAAATAGTAGGCAAAGGACTGGACCTAGAACGCTGCCTTGTGGAACACCTGCCCTTATCTCTCTCATTTCAGAATACTCATCTTCTTGTCTTACTCTAAAAAGCCTTTCAGATAAATATGATCTCAAAAGATCAATATATGGCCCCGGAAGCATAGCATTATGTTTATGTATTAAACCCTCGTGCCACACCTTATCGAAAGCTGCTGCCACATCCAGAAATAAGGTCGAACAAATTTGTTTTTCTTCTAACGCCTTTTCTATAATGTCTGTTATTCTGTGAACCTGGTCAATTGTAGAATGTTTGCATCTAAACCCAAATTGGAGACCCGGTATAAGTTCTCTACTTTCTATTATTGGCTTCATTCTCTTCAAGAGTAGTCTCTCCATTAGCTTTGAAATGATAGGGAGCAGTGATATCAAATGTTAGTTGTTCTAACATTTCTCCCGTTATAAGGTCATATCCAGGTGCCTTTGCTGACTTCAGATTGAATTATATTTCACTGGTAACTTCTTTTTGGGTTGTTAGAGGAATTCCACTCTCATAATTGCTGCTTTCATTTTCGATTATAATATCCGATTCAATCTCATTCGGTTTGAAAATATCAGCCAAATGGTTAGCAAATTCTTCAGCTTTTGCTTTGTCATCCCTAGCCCACGAGCCATCATTTCTCTTAATAAGAGGGATTTGCGTAATTGGGGTTTTAATACTTTTAGTTGCCTTCCATAGTGAGTAGTTCGAATCTTCATCAGCGGTCAATTTTCCCAGATACAAAGAAAACGAATTTTCATTTAAGATGGACTCCTTGTTTATTGCCATTTTCTCCTAGCTTTTCTTTTTTCTAAGACAAGATTCCGAATTTCTCTTGGGTAACTTTTACCAATGGTTTTGGATACTGTTCCATTAGTAATATTCCAAGCAGTAATCTGAATGATATCGGTGAAATTTTCTACCTCCTCTTCTAGGTCCTGAATAGTTTTTAGTCGTGTTTGTAAGTTATTCTTGTTTTCTACTTCAGATCTGAAGCTCGCCCAATCAGTTGTTTTATTGGCAAGAGCTGGTCTCGTTTCCTTTCTAATTATCTTGTCGCTTAAGGAAAGTATCACTGCAGAGTGATCAAAGTCCATATCTACTTCAATAAATCCTCTACTTCAATAAAATTTGATGAAACTTGTTTTGATATAAAGAAATCCAGTATATCAGGAGTTTTACCTGCATCCGTGGGCCAATATGTTGGCTTGCCAGTGGAATGGACGTTACATCCCATTCCCACACCCGTAGTATAAATCTACCATCGAACTGTTGTAGGATATTCAAATAGTTCGGTTTCTTCAGGTTATATCTAGGTGGACAATACACTGATCCTATCTGAAGGCGTTGCTTGGTAGATGTAATTTCTACTATATGGTAAGCTGGGTTTCGGGTAATTGATAATGCTGGCATTCACGGTGTTTATTATAGTTTTTTATTATAACAGCAGTTCCACCTCTTGCTTGGTTATCCGGATGAATTGTTTCATAAAGTTGGTAACCGTGAATTTTAAGGTAAGATTGCCTGGTGGTTTGGGTCTCAGATATCAGACACACATAGATATTTTGCATTTTTAAAAACGCTTCTAGTTCATGCTTTTTATTTTTAATACCGTTAGCATTCCAAGTAGCAATTCTCAGGTTTTCTTGGTATATCATTTTGAGATAGTTGATTAGTAATAAAGCAGAATTTCTCTGCTCCAACCTTTGTAGCCTTTCAGAAAGGTTGTAGAAACATAACGTATTTATGGTACCGATGTTTTATAATCTTGGAGAATATGAATCTACCCGGTGGTTTAAAACCGAAGACCAAGTCTACATAGTGCTTCTTAGACTGGAGTGAACTTTCTCCAAAAGAAATTGGTTATATAATGGATTTTTCAATAAGGGGTTTCATTATGAATAGCCTGCTGACGCACCTTCTTGGCGAAAATATTTAAATCTATGGAAAAATTTGATCTTTTGGGATATGTTAGTGACGCAAAGAATCGAGACCGCGTGTGTATCGCTCAAGAACAGTTGAGATTTCTAGTCGATCTTTAGAATGTGACATTCTACAAACGACAATACACTGTGTAATGCATAAAGACTTAGATCTTAAGGTTTCTAAAGTTCAATTAACCCAAAAATTCAAGCCAGTCAATCACCATAAACGTCATAATCATATACAGTGATGAAACCCATTTTCACCTCGAAGAAAGTAAGTCCAAGAATGATTGTTGACCGCATATCAATACTTATGATACATGTACTGGTGTTAATAATTTGATCGGACTGACCAGTTGGTAAAGATGCGACAGTTTAAATGAGAGGGTATAGGGGCTCAAATTCCGATAAATGACAAGATACAAAATGGAATATATCTATGACTACCTGATGGAGTGCAGAATTTATGAGCTGACTTATGAAACTATATTTTGTTTTTTTAGTGTTTTCTGTCACCAGGCTGTAAAAGCCCAGTGTGATCTTCTGCCATATTACTGTACGTCCCGGCTATAGGTCCGATTTACGTAGAAACCATCTGCACATTGCATAGCTCCTTGCCAGCCTATAGTATACTTACATGCAAGATGGGACGGCACACGGAATCTAACCACCAACTGGGTCTTAAATGAGTTCATTCTCACCACCGGTCGTACCGCCCAGTCGATCGATGGTGAAAATCCCTTTTCTCATCCGGCCCCTATCGGATTCGAACCCGGTACCTAACGCTCCACGCCGGAGTGTTCTATGCACTGCGCCACATGGGCGGTTATCAAGCTATATGCAATGTGAAGATTTTTCTACATAAATCGAATAATTCCGTAAGATGTGCAGTTTAGGATGATTTTTGCAAAGTTGGATGTCTGTCCTTAACTGCCCTCAATTTAACGAACAATAATGTAAGACGAACCAAAATGAGTAATAGAATTGTTATCAAACAGTAATATCTGCTTTTGTTGTCTAAATAAAACCGAAAATATTTTTAACATCTTAGTACAATAGAAAATATTTACAAGATTTTTTTTACCCAAAATTCTATAAAAGACGATATGAGATGACAAATAAAAACTGTATGTTGGTTGAAAGACAAATATAAATCAAAACGAGTGGAAATCCCTTATTTGTCGCGATGCTGCATTTTATGTTTCAACATTACCAAAAAATCATAACTGGAATGTTATTTTCCACTTTAGGAGTATACTTTGCTTAAGTATGGGTTGTTGGATTCTGCTTCCTCAGTACCTCATAATTAACCACAATAATATTTTTATAAAACTTTGAAAGAGACCACCAAGATAATTTCATCCCAATACCAAATGCACCTGCACAGCGAGAAACACTATCTGCCAGCAATATCCGACATAATTTACGCACTTTACACATTCACTTTGACCTAATCCAAATTATTGCTAAAAACTAAAAATTAATTTTCTAAACCTTTTTCGGTTGATGGATATTAAAGACATGCTCGTATAAATAATATCGTTTTACAAAATCTTAACTCAAAAACCACCGATTAACCCTAACGGGAATCATCATCATCATCATCATCATCATCATCATCATCATCTATCTACTTTCATCTTAAAATGTTTAAAAGAACCAAACAGGTGAGCACATATGCTTTCTTTATATTATCTCCTTAACAGATGTTAAAAAATTTAAGTATCTTCGTAACATCTTCCTCATATAGATAACTGTACCTGTTGTTATAGTTGTAAAGATATATTTATTCCATTTCGTTAATAACGAGTTCACATAAGCATATCAAGATTAACAGTTGGGTATTTGAAGTGGCACGAGCACACACGTGACTTAAGAAATGTATAATCGTATCCACAAATATTGAAACAGGATGTTTGTGAGTGGTTTTTAGTCCTTTGATGTTTTAGTGTCGTACAAGAAGAAAAGGTTTCCAGGCTTTGTTCCAGCTTAACATATACATGGTATAAAAAATAGATACAAAATATAACTTATACAACGACTAGTTTCTAATTATATCTGACTCCAGCAATGTCAAGTGTTCAGACTTAACACTTCTATACGAGCAGACTTGAATAACACAAACGGATAGTGTTAGCATCCATTCACAATTGCACTTCACATTCACTTGCCCATTCGTCATTGTTCACTGAGATACTCGATTAGCCACAAAGATTTCTAACTTTTTGACGTCGCCTTATATCCAGCTCCTGTTAGACCCCGTCCTAACAAACGTTTCTACATCTTGATAGTTCACGGGGTTTTGGATATACCTCAGAAGCCTGTACTACTACAATAAACTAGGTAGTTGTAATTGCTTTGTATTCATTCGTCGCCCTTAAACATACGTATATGCTGCATCGACTTTTCGCGAAGCATAAGTTAATCCGATCTGATAACTGAAATTGTTGGCCCGGTGATGTTTTGATCTATCATGCGGTATCCTTATGCGACCTATTTCACCTAATTCGGGATTGTATTTTTTCCAATTTTGCTCTAATGCGCTAGTGATAGTTTATCATATCAATTAGATCACTCTGAATTTTGGATCCGTTCATCCTTATCTAATTCAACGATACTCCTGATGACGTTTTGCTGGATGCATCAAATACTACCCTAAGTTTTGTTGTAGTACTTTCTTCGTTGATCATGCCATATAGTCTTGCATAAAGTAAGATATGGCTTGGCGATTGGTTTATCGTTCAAAATCTTCTCTCGATCTGCAGTAAACGTGCTACAGGTTTCTTTCATAGATTTTTCTAGCTCAAATGGTTCTGATTTCAATAGTAAATATATTATATATTTCCAGTCTAGTAGCCAACCTGTTGTTTTTGTGAATAGCTTTTCCGCACCTGCCTCTTCTTCAATGTGAGGTTTTTCTTCTTGTATGGCATTATTCTCAATAATAATAAATTTAATGGTTGCCCTTTTGTCTTTGCATCCGATTGGTGACCATTGACAACTTATTCATCTCTCTGTTATAGTTTGTGGTTCCTTGGTAGAATTTCTTGGCTTAAGTTAAGCTCTTCAACCTCGATTAAGCTCTTCAACCTCGGTAGCCAACATGCCGATTTCCTCACGGAGTACGGTTGTTTGATCCATAAGCTTCTGTATGGCCGCCAGTGATATATTGACTAACATAGACAAAATGTATCAGTTTATTTATATAGTAAGCCGGGTTTGTGTTCTGCCTGGCCGGTTTGTGATACGATAACGAATTTTTATTTGTACGAACCAAATCTTAAGAACCCAAACTATATCTCAACCAGCCTTCTTGTTTATGTGTATCCGCTATCTGCGTGGGAATTCTTTAATTGCAATCTCATCTCGATTATAACACCTGATAAGATACCACCGAGTACAATGCGTGTATCGCATCGGAAGTCATTTATTACATATAAAGGACGGGATAGTGCAAAATTCGTTACACTTTCGACATTCACATCCTTAAAGCTATTTGGTCCGCAGTGTATTAATCAAAACGTAAATATTTAAGTTGGACCGTTTCATGTTGTGCCGGTCTGATAAAACTAAAAGTTTTGTATTCTTCTTATGATTGATGTAAAGGAGTGCGGCGGCTGTGTATCATCATTAAATAAATAGAATGTTTTTATTGTTTTGGCTGATAAAATGTGTGTATGTGTGTATGAAGACCAAGGTATAAGATGCTCAATATATATATATTCTAAATTAGGAAATCCAAACAATTATATATTATTTGTATTGTTATATGGGTTAAAGATTGATTTGATGCACAAAAAAGACTTAAACAATGCGTATACTAAGCCAAATTAGGATGAAATGATCTCGATTTCGAATCAAGGAATAAAAATGCTTATTACAAACTTTCAGACATTCTTCAACGTTGTTGCTTTATATATATATATATATATATATATTTATATATATATATATATATATATATATATATATATAATATATATATATATATATATATATATATATATATATATATATATATATATATATATATATATATATATATATATATATATATATATATATATATATATATATATATATATATATATATATATATATATATAAATATATATATATATATAAATATATATATATATATATATATATATATATATATATATATATATATATATATATATATATATATATATATATATATAAATATATATATATATATATATATATATATATATATATATATATATATATATATATATAAATATATATATATATATATATATATATATATATATATATATATATATATATATATATATATATATATATATATATATATATATATATGTAAGAAGGGCAACCGGATGGTGTGCCTGCGTCATATAGACCACACTTCGCCTATTGAACAACTTAGGAAAACTATATCAGACCAACAGAGTGGATAAACAAAGAGATCCAGTTTGGTTTTCGATCGGGGTGTTCTACTGTAGATAGCGAAAGTCACGAGGTTTGTCGATAAAGCCGCTAACGGATCTAAACACACACTTATTCCAGTTGTATTCCAGTAGTAATGGGGCGAATTCCAGTAGTAATTACCCTAGACGTACGGAATGCATTCAATAGCTAGCTTGGGCGTTAATCCTCCTGCAAAGGATTGATGAATGTTACGTGAGCCTGAGTCTTAGGAAGGTTCTTTAGAGCAATCTGAGTGAATGAGGAATCATGGTAGAATCAGTGGGCGTAGCCACTTGGATGGAGGTTACGAGTGGTGTACCTCAACGCTCGGTTTTAGGTCCTCTGCACTGGAATATTCGTTATGATGCTGTTGTAAGAATGCTCTTCCGATGATCTGGCACTTATTGTAGCGGTGAAATATAAATAACAACTTTTAGAGCAAGTTGAGGTCTCGGTTGAAGTCATCCAAATTAAGTACTTGGAATGTGGCTGGACCATCGACGAAACTTTCAAGAGCACATTAGACAAACGGTGGTAAAAATGAATACAACAACTGGCCTTATTCGATTAATGGTCAGTACTGGCAGACCGAGTGCAAGTAAGAGGAACTTGCTTTCCTCGGTATAAACACATCGATCATATATTGTATGGAGTATACCCGTATAGATTCGAGCACTATGGACACTGCAAATGCCCGTGATTTACAGGAGCAAGTACAATGAACTATTGCACTCCGGGTACCTATGTAGGGCTTTTATATAATAATCTCGAAAGAGGCAGCCTTCATAATCTACCATGCTACCTATTACGTTAATGGCTAAAGAAAGAGTCGCAGTGCTCAGCGGGGTACCTAAGGAAAGTGCTAAACAAGAAATGATGGAACAACGGCTGAAACGATGGGTAATCATGATGAAGTCAACATTCACTTAACGGAATTCGTATCTGGCCATGGCCGTTTTAACAGGTATTTCTTTAAAATGCACATTCAAGAGAGACCTCGCTGTTTCTACTATGATGAAGGAGATACAGCTAACACACCATTTTTCAGTGTGAACGGTAAGGGCGGAAGCGCCGTGAGTATATACTGGTCTTAGTAGAGCAAGCACGCTTCTTTCTCGATGCAGAGAAAGAAGCGTGCTTGCTATGTAATTCGGGGTTTTTGGGTTCGATTCCCAGGTTGGTGACCAAACATGAATCACATTTGGGTGTTTGTAATCTGTGCCCTAGTGACATTGAATTCTGGAATAATTACAGCCTCCTTAAATTTTAAAAAAAGGGCAGCTGACAATGGAAAATATAATCTATAAGATACTGTCAGAGGAGCGAATCTGGAACACCATTAATACTATAATAATGACGATATTACGTCAAAAAATGAAACACAACATGCAGCTAAAAACATAAACTGATAAGAACATGGACATCCAATGCCTGAAGTTATGCAAATTTTGCGATCCCGGTTGTGTGGAGGAGCGAAATGTAAGGTTTTAATCCGTATAACCCGGCACTGCACTCACGAGGGTATCCCACCTTTGGAATATATACCATATATATATATATATATATATATATATATATATATATATATATATATATATATATATATATATATATATATATATATATATATATATATATATATAAATAGACATATATTTATATATATATATATATTTATATATATTTATATATATATATACATATATGGTAATAAGCATCTTTAGTACTCATCATGTTTCGACAAAAATAAGGCGTGCAATCTAATAATCTCTAATTACAATGTTCGAAAACCTTGAACGAGATAGACATTGTTGTCACACACATTAAACTATAAACGAAGTTTATTGTCTAGCCAACCCATATACTAAACATAATTTAATGACCCACCTAACTAACCCGAAAGGTTATGTATAGTGAATAGATTCATCTTATCGATGTGTTTCAATCCTTTCGTTTTATGATCATGCATATAACAATAAATCGAAAGAAAGCATTTTTTAGAAAGTATAAGTTTTATGAGACCAGTTTAGGTCGTCTTGATATGTCGTACAACTATTGTGTAATCAACTGGTGTCGCGTATCCATAAGTTTAATCCTTTCGATTTATTGGTTTATTGGAGTGTGAATTCTGAAAATTTTGAAGTTTGAAAGGGTTAAAGGTATGTTTGTGTTTCGGTTCTTGTGTTTTATGTAATTGTAGACTAATTACAGAAATAATATTGTGGAAAGGAAAGTGTTTTCATTTTGAGACCTTCTTCCTTATTCGTATATACCCAAATTTGTATAACGATCGAAACTATGTTATAACATAAAACGTTTTATGAACGCAAGTTAAAAATGCCATGGGTGAGTATAGTAGAGTCGACTTAATCGCGCAAATGAAACAACGATCGGTTGTTTGGTGCGTAAATTTGAGACGATAATGGCAATAATTAGGATCCATATGAATCCATGTGACGATAATCCAGGTCAATATCAAGAGCATGTCTGTGAGTAAAGTCATTCCGGTTTGTTTCTCTGAATAAGACACTTGCTTCTTAAATAGACAAATGGTTTCTAGCAATAATGAGTTTGGGCAATACACGTCTGTGATGCCCTTCAATGTCTTGTGCTGCACGCGCGTTACAACGAAGGTATCAACGTGTCCTCCAAGTCTTAAAAAAGCCGGGTACACCGCTCAACCACCGTCGTGGTAAGGATTGTTTCTGAAACTGTTTACATAAACCTGGAATTCCCAGTACGTGAGGGTCATAAGCTCGAATTGGTTACGGGCCTGCCCTGCCTTATGTACATATATGTTGTATTATCATTATGCACACAGTTTATTATGAGACTAATTAAGCACCAAGTAATATTAGAAGATATTGTATTGTATTTTAGTTTTAAATTATTATTTTTTATTTGATGTTTATGATACAAAATTTCAGCTTCGACTACTGCAAAAATAACTTTTTTAAATCATATGTTTTTTGTCTATCAGATTTTATAGTATTTGTGCAGTCGTTTTACATAACAATTATATATAAAGATATATATAAAGAACTTTACAATATGGAGTATATAAAGTATATAAAGAAGAATTAATAATATTACTATGTACATAATTATCATCATTATATAACATATATATACATATATAAAATAATTCAGTGCTGGGTAAATTATATAAAATAAGAGACGATTACAACAATCCTCCCCCAAAAGGTATAAATTAGGAAGTAATTTATCTTTATTTTATATAATTCAAAATAATTTAACATTATAATATTAATTCATGATACAATAATCAGTGTATAGATTTATTTAATATTTCATTATTAAATTATTAGAACAATTATTTATAAATGAAAATTTTAAGTATAATTCAAAATAATTTAGGTAATTAATTAATTTAATAAACTTAATCTAAAATTTTATACAAAACTAGAAAATATATTTTTTTTTTTTTTTTTTTTTTTTTTAAAATTATTTCTTAATCTTAGATTACTTAGGAAGTACTCAATTCAATGAAGAAAATGTATTTCATGTTATTTATATATATAGATATAATATTTATTTTTTTCATTAACTTGTATTAGCAATACACAATCAATAATTATGAATAATGCCAATCATTCAACGAAGTGTTTTAATCTGTTGTTATGTACCGTTTTTATTTGACGATTAACTTTAATCTGACTATTTTCCGGAGATATAATTTTAATAATTTCATACGGTCCTAACCACGGCGGATCAAATTTAGTTTTCGATTTAAGTTCATTAGTCAAAAGGACTTTATCTCCAACAGTGAAAGTACTTGAAGAACAAGATTTGTCATAATGAATTTTTGAATTTGCTTTACTTTTAATAATGTTATCCCGCGCCACTCGCCAGGAATTTTGAAGACGATTTTTTAGTTCTGAACAATAGTCTGAAAAATTATACAAAGGTTCGGGATCTTTTTTCAACGAATTTGGGATGTTAGGTACACAACCGAATAACAATTCGAAAGGCATATATTTTGTTACACAGTGGGGAGTTGAATTGTAGGTGAATATCGCATACGGAATCCATTGGTCCCAGTTTAGGGGATCATTAGATGTATAATTTCGTAAATAATTTGCGAGATTTAAATGCGACTTTTCTAAAGCCCCATTAGATTGCGGATGATATGCGGATGTATTTAATTTTTTAATTCCAAATAATTTACATAACTCTTTGAACATTTGACTCATAAAGTTACTTCCCTGATCAGTAACTATTATTTTTGGTATTCCATATCTACAAACAAAATTTTCTGCAAAGGCTTTGGCAATTTCATGAGTTTCTTGCGACTTCAACGGTACAGCTAATGAATATTTACTTAAGTCATCTTGCATTGTTAGTATACATTTGTTACCTTCATATGTTGGGACAAGAGGACCTACAATATCCAGAAACAGTTTCTCAAAAGGTTCAGTAGAAGTGGTAGTTATCCGCATTGGAATTTTTGTTCTTTTTCCGGATTTGTTCTTTTGACATAAGGAGCATTTCTGAATAAACTTTCTAATACGAGAGATCATTTTTGGAAATCTATAATAACATTTTATTCTACGAGTTGTTCGCAGAACTCCTTGATGGCCACCCAGTGGTGTACAGTGGAATTCTTCGATGACTCGATTAATTTCTGATTCTGCCTCGAGATTTGTAATGTTTAGAGGTTGAGTTGTATTTATAGGTGAACTGGTAGGTATAGAATGATTTAGAAGAGAGTTTGAACTAGAATTAGGAGAAATAGGATCAATAGTTGAATTATTATTTTGATGTAGAGCTTTCGTTTGAGCTCTAGTAATAGCTAATGTATTGCTGTCGTTGGGATTTTTCAAATTTCTGTAATCTATTCGGCTTAATGCATCAGCATTTTGATTTGATTTGCCAGGTTTGTATTCTATATCATAGTCATACTCGTCTAAATCAATTCGCCATCTTAAAAGACGAGAAGAAGGTTTTGGATTTTTGGAAAGCCAAATTAAAGGACGATGATCAGTTTTTATTATAAATTTTCTTCCGTACAGGTATGGATGGAAACGTTTGACAGCCCACACAATCGCTAATAACTCTTTTTCAATTGTGGGGTAATTTCTTTCAGCTGAGTTTAACGAACGACTTACGAAAGCTACAGGAAGATCGATTGTCTGAGATTTGGGTTTTTGTGATAATATACCACCAATAGCGAAATCACTCGCATCTGTAGTCACTATAAATGTTTCTTTGAAATCAGGATATATCAAAATAGGTGGTGATACAAGTTTTTGCTTGAGTGATTGAAAGGAATTGTCACAGAATGCATCCCAGAAAAATGGAACATTCTTTCGTAACAACCGATTAAGAGGTTCAGCAAGCTTGGAATACTCATTGATGAATCTACGGTAGTAGCCAGTGAGTCCTAAGAATGATTTGACCTGGGTTTGAGTACGAGGAACAGGAAAATTCTGTACAGATTCTATCTTTGTTGGGTCGGGCTTGACACCTTGATTGGTAATTATATGTCCAAGATACGTGACTTCGGTTCGAAGAAAATTACACTTACGTGGTTGTAATTTGAGATTAAATTTTTTGAAAGTTTCTAAAACACTAATCAATTTTTTATTATGGTCAACTAAGTCGTATCCATAAACAATAACATCGTCGAGATACGTAAAACATTTTATACCATTTAAACCACTTAGTACCTGGTTCATTAGACGCTGAAATGTTGCAGGAGCTCCTTTTAGACCATATGGCATCCTATTCCAACATAGTGTTCCCCAAGGAGAATTGAACGCTGTTTTAGTTTTGTCAATTGGGTGCATTGGAACTTGGTGGTACCCATTTGCTAGGTCCAATGTCGTAAAATAGTTCGCTTTGCCCAATTGATCTAATATCTCCGTTATGTTGGGTAATGGATAAATATCGTCCACTGTCATTTGGTTTAATCTCCTAAAATCTACGACTAATCTCCATTTTTTTTCATTATCCTGAGATTTCTTTGGAACGATTAGCAGAGGAGAATTGTAAGCACTTGAACAGGGTTCGATAATTTTATCCTTAAGCATTTGTTCTAATTGGCATTTCATTTCTTGTTTAACGGCTTCAGGGTGTCGATAATTTTTTGTATGTACCGGACGAGAATTAGGATTCAGAGGGATTTCGTGAAAAACAGCATTTGTGATAGTTAATTTATCACCAGGGAGATGAAAAACATCGTTAAATTCATAGCAAATTTTGAGTATCGATTTTTTTTCGTTTTCGTTCAAGTGAGTTGTATTGATTTCAGATTCTAATAATTTTAATCGATTTGAATTTTCAACTAAATTAGAAATATTGCTTAAATTAAAAACATCGTAATCGGATAGAGGTTGAAAATTAATTGAGAAATCATCTATCTGTACGTTATTACTATTTGTGTTTAAAATACTTAAAGGGATAAATGAATGTCTAGGGTTTACAATAACATTTGCCATGAAAACGCCAGGGAAAATTTCTTTTGCAGGACAGAAATAATCTCTATCAAAACTCTTCGAAATAGGCAACTTAACTATTGTTTCTACTCTAGCAGGAATTGTTAATGAAATAGAATTAATAAATTCTGTTCCAGTAGGAATAGAACAAAATGGAACTGAGATATACGAACTAGTTAAAGAAAGAATTTTGACTGTTTTTTCGGAATAATCAATTTTACATTTATTAATATCCAAAAAATTTCGACCAATTATTCCAGCACAAGGTAATGGGAAATCATTTGGGACAATATGAAAATCTTGATTGATTTTTTCATTATTCGATAATTTTATTACTGAGTGACACAATGCTAAAGTTAAAATTCGCTCTGAAGATATTCCTCTAATGTAACAAGTTTCATTTAGATAACAAAGCACGTCGTCATGAATGCATTCGCGTTTAATTATACAAATATCGGAACCAGTGTCTACTAAAAATAGACCTTTATCAGAATTTAAGATATCTATCGACAATTCAATAAATTTAAGGTTATTTGTATCGGTGTCGTCAAATGTTGGTAGTTGGTAAAATATCTCGTTAGATGTACTTAATTTTGGATTGGTTTGGACATTGTAATTTCCAGTTTTTGAATTAGAATTTGTAGATTTTGAATTTGAAAAATTATTAAATTTAGATTTTATAATTGTATTAGATATAGAAATAATTTCATCGGAATTGTTTTGATTTGAATGCATGTTTAAATTTCGGCAGCCCAAACCACTGCATTCGATTGGTTGGACTGATGGTAGTTTACCGGACCAGATGAAGTAGTTTGGACTAAATTTTCTGTTTTTGGATTACAGTTATTGTTTTGAACACTAGCAGATTTACGATTATTAAATTCACGTTTTCTACAATTGTTTATATTGTGACCCAAATTTTTGCAATAATTGCATTTATTAGTTCTAACATTAGCACTTTCTTGAAATTTCGGAATTTGACGATTATAAGTGAAGCTTGGATTAGTGTTAAAATTTGACACAATTGGAGTTTTTATAGAAGAGCTATTACTATTATTGTTATTAATTTGATTTGGTTTAGTAAACGAATAACATAGTTTAGCAGTGTGTCCCGTTCGGAAACATAACTGACATTTTTCTCTAAAGTTATTAGAATCTCTGTTAGAAAATTGAAATTTTATAGATTTCTCATTATAAACGTTTGCCATGGATGCCTCTTCTTCAACTGCTTTAGATACTGCGTCTTTAAATTTTGTAAATCTACATGCCTTTATTATTAACCGAAATGGCTCTTTTAAACCATTTTGAAATGTATTTAGGGCTGTTATAGAATTGAAACTACGAATATGCTTTGCACCTGCTTCCCCTTCTCGAGAAATACAAGCATTGTTAAGATCGCAAAGCAATTGTTCAATTTTCGAAGCAAATTCTCTAATAGATTCATTTCGTTGTTGACGAAGTTGTACTAATTCAACTTGCAATTGCTCAACAGGGCGATTATCAGCAAATTGCAATTCAAATTCTGTTTTCAATTCTTGCCAATTTTTGAATTTTCCATATTTTACGATATCGAAAGGTTTTTCACCTAATTTTGACTTTAAAATGTTTAAAAAAAGTATTTGATCGTCGTTGCTGAGTAAAGGATCATAAATTATCTCACAACATGTAATAAATTTATCTAATTCTTTGGAAGATCCATTGAATTCAGGTATAATTTTTAGCATGTGGTCAATATTTAAGTTAGACATGTTTAAATCGTATTCTAATTCAAAATTTTCCGTATTTATTAAGCTTGATCTAAAATTATTTGGATGATTTGTGTTGAAAACATCAGAAATATTCGACAATCTTGGATTTAAATTAGGTGATACACTCACAACAGAATTATCGTTAGGATTTGAATAGTTTAAATTTTTGATAGAATTTTTGGCATTATCATTATTGTTGGCATTACTTACAGAAATTATTGATATACCATTGTCTTCTGAACTTATTTTTCCATTATCAGAAGCATCGGATTCTGGTTTGATTGATTCACCACTGTCTTGCATATGAATTGAATTCTTCCACAGTATTACAAAAAAATAAAAAATTTATTTAGTAATATTTAATTTAAATAAAATGAATTTAATGAAAGAATTACCTTTGCAACAGGGTTTAATTATACAATTTATATGTAACTATAATTTTAAATGCACATGGTTATCATAAAACGGTTTTTTAATTTATGATAATAGCCTTGATAATAACTTTGCTAATAACCTTATATTTTAACAGCAATGATGAACTGGAAATCGCTGATCCAATAGAACTGTGATGAATTTTTAACCACCAAATATTACGAAATATTTAAAGTATAGTGTATGATGAGTTGAACAGCAATGGTGTTGAACCGTAATGATGATAATAATGAATATGTAATAACCATATGAACTACCGATGAATGTAAAATATAGCAATGTGAAAATATAGCAACGATATTAATTCATATGAACAGCAATGATGATGCGTTGAACAGCAATACGAATTTAAGCAGTTATTATGATGTATGTATAATACGCTGGTAATTGTGATGGCTTGTGTAATTAGTTGTATGTTACGAAACAGTTATGATACGATTGAATGTCGAAAAAAACGTGGTTGATGTTCTTTTCCAATGTAGTGAAAATTTTTCCAAATAAAGATATCGATGCAACAATTTAACAATGATTTACACAGAAAGAAAGCTTTATATTATTTTATTCGTTGAATTATAATGTGTATTATTAACTTTATTATTAAATATTTTATTATTAACTTGGCCAAAATGAAATAAATGTATGCATATCGATGTATTTTAATTTATAACTATTAGAAGCGCCTTATAATTTAAGAATTTTCGCTCATAGTTAATGTAACGTATAGCTGCCACCAAAATGTTGTATTATCATTATGCACACAGTTTATTATGAGACTAATTAAGCACCAAGTAATATTAGAAGATATTGTATTGTATTTTAGTTTTAAATTATTATTTTTTATTTGATGTTTATGATACAAAATTTCAGCTTCGACTACTGCAAAAATAACTTTTTTAAATCATATGTTTTTTGTCTATCAGATTTTATAGTATTTGTGCAGTCGTTTTACATAACAATTATATATAAAGATATATATAAAGAACTTTACAATATGGAGTATATAAAGTATATAAAGAAGAATTAATAATATTACTATGTACATAATTATCATCATTATATAACATATATATACATATATAAAATAATTCAGTGCTGGGTAAATTATATAAAATAAGAGACGATTACAACACTACTACCGATTGAATATGTTAGTGAGGTCCTCAGCATCCTCAAAAGTGATGGTTTGTTAAGGTTTATAGACATCAGATTATGTTTTGTAAATGATGTCAAAAACCCTGTAACCGCTGTAATAACGAACTATTTTTTGCCATATGTTAATGAAATCGACAGGGTGAAGTATATTTTCTATTTGCTGGTAAAATGTTCCATGATAAGAATGAGACTATCGAAAGATTGTAAAGGTTCGTCAAAAACTGCTTATATTGCTGTCAAAGATATTGAAATATATGATGACTGTCAAAGATATTGAACAATACCATCATTAGGATCGACGTCTGTAGATCGTCATTAGGACCAATTTGCTCATTTGCCCCTGTTTGTTCTCGATACCTTCCCGAATTCCACTTTTTAGATTTTGAATCGATTGTGGAGTATTGGCATAGATCTTATCTTAAACGTTGCCCAAAGAAAACATACTAGAGGTCTTAAATCACAAGATCTCGGTGGATGATCACCCCTTCGAAAAATAACAGGAAACTTTTCTTCCTAAATTGTGATTATTTCGTTACCTGTGTGGCATATATATCTTCTAATTTCGGCCATAAAAAATTAATCATAGCTCGATAGCGCAATTTATTCACCGTAACAGTTGCACCAGACTTATTTTCGAAAAAGGAAGGTCAAATCACACCGCCAACCGAAAAACCGCACCAAACAGTGACACATTGAAGATGTAGAGGCTTTTGCTTCAACAGTAAAAGATTCATGACATTCTTTGAATTGTATGAATGGTTCTATAGCAGGTATAGCAAAATACCTACTCTCTATCCTGCTCAAGAACAACGCATCTTAATTGCTGAAAATGATACACAAATCAGAAGTTTTTTTAATAATGCAGGGCTGTTTTGATTAAGTATAAATTTGTTTTTGTTATGGATTGCTTTATTACTAAATTAAATCTTTGGCAGCCTGAGTATATCAAATATTCCATCCCCAATATTTTCCAAACTTATACATGATTAAAGGAGCTATTTGTGATAGGGATAGCAATTCAGTAAGAAACACGTTCAGATGGGAGAAGTCTTCTTGATCGCTTTGAATTACTCTTAAGTCGTTTTACTGAATGCTTAATTGCCATAAGGTTTTCAATTAACGTTTATATACCTGAAATGGTTCAGTAAATCTAGGGCATATTGGGTATTCAAATATTATCATTATTTAGATGTTACCGGCCAAAAACGGATAACAACAGGTTTTAAATTGAAATTCGATCATGATAACACAGATGTCAGTGGAATTTTATATAGTTAGTCGGTCGATGGTGTAGAGTCTCAACATGTCGGCCCCGTTGACAAATTTGGTGGGTCAATCGCTGGAAGCATATACAAATTTTTGTGATTGGTCGCTTGAATAGCCCGGTGGCTGTTTTGAGTGTAACCACACGAATGATAGCATCTTTCCCTGCATGAGTTTTAACAATGCGACCCATTGAACTGGTGGTGTTATCATCCATCAAGATAACTAAATTCGCCATCACGTTGCTGTATTTCAATCGCCACTTTGACAACCGGTTCAAACTAGTAAGATACTCTATTTGCCATCTCTCTGCAAAGTGCTGAACGAGTTCTTGTGTCATGTGCCATCGAGATAATCAACTAAGATTGAGATGTGTAATGTCGGGCTTTGTACTTATAGTGTACTTCTGCCTAATGATTGATATCAGAGATGTGGCTCTGCATGTATATGCTGAATATGTGAATCTCAGACAATACACTTTGCCAGTGGATGACTGCCTGACAGAATAATTGGATGTTTTAAGTCGTGTTGTTCTATTGTGTGTTCTAAACGACTCCAACCCGTTTTATTTCGTCACTATCTAACTAAAGTAATACAAAGGAAATGTTAGAATTGTTTAAAGGTTTGTTGTTATGCATCTTTCAACATTGTACTTAATGTATCGTTAAAGTCCACTTTTGATAAGAGCCGAACTGGCTCTAGTGCCATAGTTTCGAAAACTACTCATTTTATCCATGCCTGAAATTGAACAGCTTTTGTTATTTTGGAAAATTGGACGAATAATTTATAAAGGGTCCGCCATCTAAAGTTTTTTTTTAACTAGTGCTTATTTCGTGAATGGTAACACCTAGCTCATGTCTGATTTGACAGATAATTAGTTTGATCCTTCCACTGAACGAATATGGTTGTGTATACGCTTTAACAACGCTGGGAAATATTGCGACATTACTTTGAAAATCATGGTAGTGTTGCAGAATGTGTGTGAAAATTACGTATGGATTTTGGAAGAAGAGAAGCACCGTCTGCTCCGTATGTTCGTTATCTTGTGAAAAAAGTGAAAGAAACTGGCATACTTATCGATAAACCAAAGCGTGAAAAGCCAAAAACAGTGCGTAAACCTGAGAATATTGATACTGTGGCAGAAAGTGTGCGTGATGCGCCATCAACATCAATTCACCGTCGTTCTCAACAATTGAACATTTCGGAGACATCATTGAGACGAATTTTGCATAAAGACCTTAGTATGACGCCATAAAAAGTCCAATTGGTTTAGGAATTGAGGCTCACTGACCATCCAATGCGTTTTCGCTTCGCTGAGTGGGCCTGCGATCGACTTACAGAAGATGCCGATTTAGCCAAAAAAATCATCTTTTCGGATGAAGCTCATTTTGATCTTGGCGGGTATGCAAAGAAGCAAAATTGTCGCATTTGGGGCACGGAAAACCCGCCCGCACACATTGAAAAGCCGGTACACCCAAAACGAGTTACTGTTTGGTGCGGATTTTGGTTCAGAGGCATAATTGGGCCATTTTTCTTCGAAAATGAGCAAGGAATGGCCGTTTCTGTCAATGGCGATCGTTATCGAGCCATGTTGAACGAATTTTTGTTCACAAAAATTGAAGAGTAGAATATTGGCAACACTTGGTTTCAACAGGACGGCGCTACGTGCCACACAGCTGAAGCTACACTCGATGTTTTGCGCCCTGTTTTTGAAGATCGCATTATTAGCCGCAGAGCTGATGTCGTTTGGCCACCTCGGAGCTGCGATTTGACACCGTTGGACTATTACTGGTGGAGTGCCCTCAAAGATAAGTGTTACGCCGACAAGCCAGAGACAATTGACGATTTAAAGAACAATATTCGTGAAGCCATTGGTGAAATACAGCTGCACACAATCGATAATGAGCTTAAAAATTGGACCGATCGTGTAGGCTACTGCATGGCCAGCCGAGGCAGCCATTTGAATGAAATTATTTTCCATTATTAACCGGAAGGATTGTACTTTTTTAATAAAAAGAGAAATTTGAGAAAATATTCAGTAGTTTTTTTTTATAGCATTTTCAAAAAAAAATTATTTGGCGGACCCTATTTTAAAAAGTTCAGGTAAATTCACTGTACCACTAACGTTTAATCCTAACAGACCCAATCTGGGAGATTCACTGACTCAAGCACTGAGACGATTAAACTCTTGGAACAAAAGCTGGCATAGAATCCTGATTTATACTTGATAGCAACTTCCTGACAATATGAATTTTTGGAACATATGGATCTGATACCACCAATCCATTAAGATCGAGTATTTGATAAGCTTAGACAAAAGCTTTATGCATGTATATCAGTATATATGTACAGTGTGGGTATAGCATTATTAACCAAAACACCATTCAAGACAATAATCAATATTGTGTATGTTCATAATATTTCTGAGAAATGACAAGGTGAATGACAATGTGAATGACCGACCTACTAAATTGTTGTTATTTTTTAATGATTTTATTTTTACCTCGTGTTCAGACGTTTATTTTGATTTTATTTAGTATATAGAAGTTGTAGAAGAGAAGTTTAATTTCACTTTCATTTTTATTTTATTTCTTATTTTATAGTTAAGGTGCTGTTGTTGTTGTTATTAGTGTTAACAAATACAAATCCGACATTTCTTTGTGTCTAATTAAATATCTCATAAACAAGACAGAGACAACTATATATTAACAAATTAGAATTCGTCTCGATAAAATGATATCATTAAAATTCAATTAATCATTTTTATTATAAAATCTTATTTTTATTGCTACCACATAGTTTTGTGTTAACAAGATTCTAGCCCCGCATATAGCTTAAAGAAGTATATATAGTATGATGTCGTATATTATTGATGAGGAGAGAATAAGAAATGGTTTTTATTATTTGAATGAACATTCCGGTTTACAAGGTTCTTGTATGTACGAGTATATATATTGAGATCCCTACACGACAATGTGTACGAGGGAAATTACAAAAGTTTGCTTAGTAGCTGAGGATTCAATAGACAAAATTCCACCAACACAAACTGAGATATGTTATTCTCTTCGGGTATTGGTACCGCCACTACAAATATTCGATGACTACCAAATTGCATATGGAACGATAGCACCGTCTCTACAGACTATCTCCAAGTGATTCAGAAGGCTTCAGACGGCAATTTTTGGTGGCTGTGGTGAAGTCCAAAGCTAGCTCAAAATGAGGCTTAAAAGCACTTTGCTAAATTTATCCTAAATTAAAACGAAAATGGGCAGCCTAGAAACAATAGTAAAGTTGTTACTGGTGACGAATCTTGGTTACGCTCCGAAAACTAAAAAGCAGTCCATTGTGATAAATGATGCCAGTTAAATTCTCCCAATCAAAAATTTTAGTGAACTTTTATTACTGCCCTCGTATATATGTACGTACGATTCAAAATGAAAACGAAATCAAATTCGATTTGTTTTTGTTAGTTTAAAACTTTCGATTTCTTATACGTCGAGAGAAATTTTCTAATCGAAAGTTGTACATAAATAATAGTCGTTTCGAGAAATCTAAAATTTTTACTATCAACACTATATGAACACATTTACGATCGATGGGGTTAATGCAGTGCAGGTCTTGTCATAAATTAACAAAATTTATTGCATTGTTTTGATTCATCAAACATTTGTATGCGCGGTATTTTTAGTTTCCCCTCAGATTCATTACAAACCCCAGAATTACATTATTAACATGTAATTAATGAATTACGACTGGGGTTGGTAAATCGATAAAGGGTTGTCGTTGGGTTGTGGTAGCGATACTAGAGACGTTGGTTTTTGTGTATGCTGCGAGCAATAGCATTTTGTATCCAGTATGAAGTGACATTTATGTTTAAATATGATTTCGGCCATGTGGCCACCATGGATTCCACATTCAAGGTGCAATCTGGAACTCTAATTTTCACAGCACTTGCGGCCGTATTTCGCCAATAAGTCACTTCGAATGTTCATTTTCCATTGTTCAATTATCTCTGGTTTATCGAGGTAGACAAGTGGTTTCACATAGCCCCGAATAAATTACCAATGGGGTTAAATTACACGATCTTGGTGGCCAATTAATTGAACAATTACGCGAAATGATTTTTTCATCAAAAGTTTCTTTGAGTTAATCAATTGTATAGCACTAATGTCAGCTAATCAAGTTACCAAAAAAATTCTAATCATGTCTCTATACCGGTCACCATTGACGTTAATATTTTGACCACCATCAGGTTTGGAGGCATATGGACCAATGGCGGCACCAGCCCATAAAGCGCACCAAACAGTAATTTGCTGTGTATGCTTCAGTGTTTCAACAAAAAATTGTGGATTATCCTCACTCCAAATGCGATAATTCTGTTTATTTACGTACCCATTCAACCAAAAGTGTGCTTTCTCGGAGAAAAAAATTTCTAATGGAAGTTCAATCGAATTTGAGGCACATATGATGGTCGTTTGGCTTTAATTCCTGCACCAGTTGAATTTGGAAAGCTTTCAAACCAAAATCATTTCGTAAAATCTTTCATAAAATTGAAGGACACAACCACAGTTGCTGAGAACGGCAACGAATTGATTTATTTGAATCTTTTTCAATGCTTTTGTGTACAGAGGCTTCAGCTTCTTCGGTGCTCACTGATCGGCGTCTCACGGAATGTACATAATCAGTAATAGTTAACGTGGTTCAAAAACGATATATTATTATTCGAATAAGCAATGACACATAATGCTATACGATCGTGACGATCAGTAACAGTTCACATCATAAATTTATTAATAAATAATAATTCCTAATATATTACATATTAAATTAAATAACAGCAAGTACCCCTGGCTCAGTCGCAGTTAATATGCTAATCCAGGCCATATTATGATGGGGAGCTTGAAATACTCCCAACGCTTTCGCGATTGGGTCTAGCCCAGAATTCAGCACTCTAGCACCGATCGTATCAGAGGGTGAAAAATACATTTTATTACGACTTATTGCACAACACTGACTAACTCACGATAAGCACATAATTCATAATTCATCATGAACTTGAGAGTCGCGTGTATTTATTAATTAAATTAAACACAAGCGTTAACTTCTTATGTTGACAAAAATACAATTCATTAATAAGACATTGACATCAAAACCATAATATACAGATTTCTGACTATATACATACATACATGCATACATACGTGTGTATATGTTACTTATATGTTTTCACTTTCTTTCGACAAAACAAATTGAATTTTTGATTGCACTTCGTAGTAAAGACAGAGATAAGCATATCTACACACACGACCAAAGAAGTAAAATAAGAAAACCGAAACTTTCTCCTTTTTCAACTCCAAACCGAACCAATATCAAATCATCAAACAACCACCAATCTAAATAATCAAAAAACGTAGAAAACAAAACTAAAAGTGAAAAATGATCATAAATTAAATTAAAGGTTATTGATTTACTTAAAAATAAATAAAAACAACAAACCAAACTATAAATAGCCGCATGCATAGTGTGTGTGTGTACATATATAAGAAAACACTTTCACATATGTATACATAAAATAGTATATTAAAGTCATCATGAGGATGCTGCGATGAGCACAAAAATATTAAAATAAATTTTGGAATCAAACAGAAGCGCGGATTAGGTACAGGTCCACTTGACTGATTTTGTGCACGCTGCGTATACTCGTATTTACATACAAAACGTAGATTTCTAAATCATGCACTTTAAGGTGCAATGTATAGGATGTTTACAACAATATCACTATTTAATTCACAAGACATTTAACAATTACAATAATTACAATTGTAAATTTATATTACGTCGCATAATAATACATGACCAGCCTCACAGTCGGTTACAATGCAAATGTGTATATCATTGTTGAATGCAGATTTAGAAATGGGTTATATTTGAATATGAAATGCAAAGTTTTACAGGAACTTATGTGATTTGGAATTATATTTTTAAATGTATGGCTGCGTTGTTAATGTATTCGATTTTGGAGTGCAAAAGCTTTATTTCTCGATCTGGATAAAAGTGTGCTTCACCGAAAAATGTTTCTTGGCTAGATGTGAGAATGTCGGTCAAAAGCTTATGTTTATATCATGATTGGGTCAAATTAAAAACAAATTCAATTTTTTCCACAAATGAAAAGTTGAAGGGCAAAACATTCATAAAAATACGTTTTTCGGTTCGATAACGAAATTGTATCAGAATGTAGACGATATGGAATAAATGCATATGCGACTGTTGAAAAGAAGTTCGTTTGAATTTTTTCAGGAGCATTGCCAATCGTTTACGCATACCAAACCTACTTTCTTTCTTCAGATTTTGTACTCCATACCATTCAATCTGCTTGTACATTGGATGAAAAAGCGACAAAAGTATGTTGAATTCAAATAATCTTACAAAAGTCATCGAAATAAGTAATGCCTTTATCGCTTGTGATGACTTCCAGAATAACATGTGTCCAAAACCGGAGCAACTGAAAATAACACTCTTATGATAAGGTACGATTCCGGTGGAATCTATGTGCACTTTCAACCAAGACATTTTTGTTTCGTCCCAGAAATGAATTAATGCTTGTTGGTTCACGGTTCGAGATTCCAGGCATGCTATACAGGAACGAACGACGTCTTCAATATCATCATTGATCTTAGATCACCACCCATTGCTTCTCACCATCAATTACATCCTTATAATCTCAAATGAGCTGTATAGAGTGTGCTGAGAACACTCGGAAAAGGTGGAAGGTCTTTTCAAACAATCTAACCTCCAACCAATACACGTGAGTAAACGGGTTTTTCTTTGTTGGCCATTCAAATTTCCTTCTATTAATCGGACCTTAGACGAGGAATTGGATGAAATTTTACCAATGAATATTACGTCGGATGAGGAACATTTGTTCACTGATACTATTAACGACACAAACCTGAGCCAAATTTGCCAAATACAAAATGGCTTAGATAGAACTCTTGACTGAATTTTTACAATTGAACGAAGTGCATTTAAGGTAAATCAATCAGCAACGCCTTTTGTTGTTCATGATGTTCACCATAAATCATTTGAAATCATATTGGAAATCGAGAACATAAACAAAAAATTCCGTCACAAAAGCTCAAGGCCTTTCTACAACTTCAGGAAGGCAGACACTATTAATCTTTCTCATTACATTGAACGTGTCGACTGGAGGAAAGAACTAAACAACAGCAATATAGAAAAAAATGTATACAAATTTTATAAAATCGTATATCAAGGTATAGAAGTATATGTCCCTATAACTATGCGGTTAAACTTGATAAATATCCACCATGGTGTGACGATAAACTAATCAATTTAAAGGACAAAAAGGATAAAGCCTATAAAGAAAGATTAAAACAATATTCCGAGGCTAGGAAGCTTAAATATGCAGAATGTAACCAACATTTCGAAAACTATTTTGAGACTAAATACAAGACTTACATAACTAACTGTATTAAAGACAAAATTAAAAATGATCCAAAGCATTTTTAGAGCTTTTTAAAGACAAAACGTCAAATCAATGGTTTCTTGCATATTTCTTGACATTGAAAGAAGTGAAATCATCGGACGCGCAAGTCATATCCAACACATTCGCTGAGTTTTTTCAATCTGTATTTAAACCAGAAGACGTGAATAAATACGAAAATCTCCACCATGCTAGCGTAGGGAACCTGTCTATTGAAATACAACATATCACAAAAGAAGATATAAACAAAGCTCTTAAAACATTCGGCGATGGTTGCGGTCCTGACCAAATAGCGGCTTCTTTTTTGAAAGGTTACACCAGTTTGAAACTACCTCTTATGCTGTTCAATCAGTCGCTGAGATTGGGAGAGTTTCCTTAAAAATGGAAGATAACCAGAATAACCCCATTATTTAAAACTGGGGATAGACGTGATGTATCATGTAATAGAAGTATAACGTCGATTTTATCTATACCCAAATTATTTCAACTTAATATGTAGTTCCTTCAAAGAACTGGTGGCTCGACATGTTTCACCGAGGGTATATGCCTAAGAGATCAACATCTACAAACCTTATTGAATTCAACAGTAGCACAATCAAAGTTATTGAAAGCCACAAGCAAGTTGATGTGGTGTACACAGACTTTGCCAAGGCGTTTGACTCCATTATAGCCATTGTAAATCATTAGAACGGTTATACTCATTTGGATTCTCAAACAACTGTTTGGCTCGGTTTAAATCTTACTTTAGCAACCGCATCCAATACATCGACATTGGTAACAGCAGGTCCAAGCCAATTCAAGCTTCATTGGGTTTTCCACAAGTTTCTCTTCTTGGCCCTTGGATTTTTACCATTTTCATCGACGCAATCACTGAAGTAATTCTACACTCTATAATTTTAATGTTTGCTGACGACTTCAAAATATACACAACTGTCAAGAACTTAAGCGATGCCGAGAAACTTCAAGAGGACATTGACAATTTAGCGATATAGTGTGACTCAAATCTTCTTAGTCTGAACTCTGAACATCAATAAGTGTAAGACTTCATATTCACCGAAGACCTCGGTGTTATTTTCGTGGAAAATATGAGCAGTAACAAACATATAGAACAATGTGTTGCTAAATCTAATTCTATGTGGGGTTTTATTAAACGATAGACGGGAGATATTTATGACCTGGAGACAATCAAGATTCTGTATTAAGTATAAGTGCGTTCGCAATTGGAATATGCTGTTACTGCTTGGTGTCCATTTAATGATACAAACATCAGTAAACTTGAGGGTATTCAGAAAAGGTTTATCCGTCACTTAACTTGGAAAAGCGGTTGAGAGTAAGATCAAGAATTACCATACCATGAAAACCTGCAGCGTTTACCACCATATCGTTGGTAATATTTTATTAGGTCACACTGACGCACAATCAATACTGGAAAATTTACAAATTAAAGTACCCAGTGTTGTCTACTGAATGAAGAAATGAGTTTCTTGCAAGTTGATGTCCATAGAACCAACTATGGTTCTAATGAACCGATTAACATGATGTGCAAAAGCTTTATTCAGATAAATCACCTGTTCGATTTTACTTTTAGCAAGGATACCTTACAACGAAGATTGAAGCAACACTTTGCTTCTTCCTGATTTTATTTATTAGTTTATATGTCTGACTATAAAGTCAGTTTTAATGTTAAGTCGTGTTTGTAGACTTATTTATAAATAAATAAATTTATAAATATATGCTTCAGAAATCTAAACTAATTCATCATCAGATTAAATCGCCGAAACAATCGATGCCACCCAATCATCTTTCACGCAGCAATCTGACGGCGTGGGGAGAAAAAGTTCAGTTAGGCGTTTAAAAATGCTTTATAAACCATATCAGTAACCTTTTTGAGAACTTTATAAGCGATTCTTATCGCATATATTTGGTTTCTTCACAAAGCATCAAAAAATTGCTAACTTTTTTGTGTCATCACCGATGTCGTTTGTCGATATAAATCGAAATGTTGGCAATACCTTTACGAGCTAGTAAAATTGTATACCTCAAATTGTGTCATGTTTACAATTGATGCAATGATAGGCACGTATATTTCGGGAGAACAGAATCTGACATTTTTGTGTCTGTATCGGAATCATTTTAAATTTGATTCCAAATTTGACCTTACCTATTTGACGAATAACTCGTAAAAGGGTTAAGTTCAAGTTTTAATTAGCCTTCTCAAAAAAATAATAGTAGAAATTCATTTGAATGGTGAGAAGATTCATAAAAATTAAAAAAAATTGTATTTATGAAAATTACATGCAGGTAGAGAAAATATAGAAATTAAAATCTGATTTAATACTACAGAAAGTATTTTGTTATTTTTGGATTTTTCCCTTTCGCAATAAAATCTCGTGAAATGTTAACTGGTGGCAGCATAATATTAACCAGAAGATTTTGACTAGAACTTAATGCATTTATGGCAGATATATGAGAGAAGTGTAGTCAATACAAAGACTGGTTATATTTGTATAAAAGTTGTTAAGACCAAAAGAATGTTTTAGCTAGTGGCAGCTAGTTATTAAAATGGCTAAGTCCATTGAAGTATTGTATACTATTTGTTTGACTTTAGCTAACGCATTGTAAAGTATTCCAGATATGATCTCAACCATACCTTGTTGTTGTCAATTTTACAAAACTCCGATAATGTGAAGGAGTCAATTTTTTATGGCCAGACAAAAGGTGAATGTAAATATGTCATAATACTATGTTTCATTAGTAAATAATATTATTCATTGCTGAAATTCTCAAACATAAATAATATTATATTCTAAAAGCAGTTCTGCTTTTCTAAGGATACAAATAAAAAAAATATGTTTAGACGAGTAATGAGAGTTATAGTCAAATCAGTCAAAATGTATACATTCTGAATGAAAGTATTCATATTTTCTCCTCTTAAATGTGATTATGTATAGCCATGCTTTGATTTGATTTTTCATATGCCCATCCAATCAATCCCCATCCAGGAAATAGACACCCTTGCTTATTTACATGACAACATAAGCTCTATAGCCAGAATATAATGTAATAGAAGGAATGTTGAGAATTGAACTTCGATCTGACCTGTGTGTATGAGGTATTAATACTGCAACATTATATCCTTAAATAAGTCATTTAACTAATAAGATTGTGTGATGATAAGAATCCATCGCGAATAACAACTAGAATTCGATACATGCTCGGACTTTAGATTAAAAATTACGAAACTGTACTAATCGATAGTAGGTACCAAAAATAGTTAAAAACTCAAACCAATTACCAATAACTGAATAATTAAATATTCCGTCAGTTAAAATACTACATTCGAATGTAGCAAACAAGATATCAAATTTGTAGTGAAATATTTGATTAAACCGTGTATTAAATATTACATGCAGGAAGAGAAACGTAGTAAAATTTTATAAATTTGTCATATGGGCAAATATAAATTGGGAAAACCGATAATTGAAATTCAAATACTATTCCAATTTTAACAGTCTGAATAAAAACTGCTTCAAGGGTAAATTGTATTGGTTTGTTGGGTTGAAATGGCTCTAAAAATTTTAATAATTTAATTTCAGAAGCGGACGTATAGTATGTCGTTGAGAGTAACGAGAGTACAATATACCACAACGGAATGCAAGTGCCTTAGTTCTTAAACTGGAGATCAGTTATTTGGTTCTGAATTCATTGGATTTGAGACAAACTTAATACTACACTATAGTTGATGAAGTTTCTGTTTCAATATGTTGTCACTTAATTTAATCACACAGATCATACAAATATTAAATACTTCCCAGACTGCGTTCACTTATTCAGACTCGTAATTAGATCTCAAAATGCTGACAAGATTTAATTAATGAAATTTTTAATTTATCAGAATTTCACATGGGAATATTATCGTTTTTTATGCCTATGGTCTCCTTGACTTGTACGAACACTTCTATCACGACTTTACTATGACAAGGTAATAATAACCGCTAATTAACTGGCTTGAAGACCGATGCAATCTCACATTTCCAAGTGCGGATATTTCTGTGAGGAAAAAATGTTCTTAAAACTTTGAGATCATAAGCTAACGCATCCGTTAAAGCACAAATGTATAATATTAAATACGTCTGTCTGACTTTGCCAGGGCTAGCGTTAAGGCAATGAACCACCAATCTGGCATTGTACTCAGGTATAGAGCCAATCTTATGCAGTTATTTTACGGACGCGAGTCTTTAGTGCAATCAGTTTTGGTACATTCTCACGACATTCTCTGGTTACTGTGGTGGTAATTGTAGGTATTACCCACAGAGCTTAATAATAAATTCACATACAAAAACTAAGATTAAATAATGATTTTGGTCACAACCTTAATAGAAAAGGCCTTGACATAACCTTCAATGTTATTAAGAAATTAAATGCTCCTGAATTCTATTTGTCTGGTACCGAACAAAACAAAACTCCTAGGACCAAATGTCAAAGAATATAATTGTGATGGTTTTCTTTCGTAGTTAAAGATTTATTTATAGAAAAGAGTGAGACTCATCTTTAATGTAAGTACTTTGGCGTGTAAAATATTACATGCAGGAAGAGAAGTCTATTAACTTTTTGTAAATTTATCAAACGGACTATGGTCGAAAAGTAATCGGGAAAGTCGATTAGTACACAACATCGGAATATAAATACTACTCCAATTTAAAAAGTCTTAATAAATAATGCTTAACGGGTTAAATATATTGGTTTGTTGGGTAAAAATATGGATTTATTGTAACAAACCACCATGATTACATTTATGCAATCGAAATAAACAATTTATATCGGCTAAGCTACTTGCTCAGTTTTAATTCCAATTCAATTCCAAAACCACATCATAAACGTATTTGATTGCCCAAATTCGTTTTGTAAACAAACATTTTATTATACCTTTTGTCTAAAATACAAAGTTTAAATCAATAGGTCCAAAGAATTTAACAAAGAATGCAATTTTTTATTATTTTTTTTTTGGATTGGTCGCGATTTTCGTTTTATGTAACTTCTGTTTTTGTGAAAGATGATTTCGGCGTTCGGCTGGAATTTTTATGATAAAAACATAAACATATATCTATATACCTAAATACAGATCAAACCATATATGCTTATTTTTATATATTATACTTGGTGCATAACCCTTGACAATCGTTTATCGATTTATATATTAGACCAACTCGGTTGTACAGTAGGTGTATACGGGTTATACGCAGAAATGTTGAGATATCGTAGCCAATATTATATATATATATATGATTGTGGAATTTCGAAATAATCATATACTAATAAAAAAAAACCATCGATCTAAATAAATCGCAATGTTTGAGATCACAAAATTTTATGAACTTCACCAAATTTTGGTTTAAGGAGCAAAATATTTCATTTTTTTTACATCAATTAAATTATTTCTGTGTATATATATAGATGATTATGGTCCTCGATGGTTTTGTGATATTTCAAATATTTCACGTGTATGTATAACCATAATTGAGCTTGTGCTGTGCTATATACTGTATCGTGTATATACTAGTGGAATTATTTAGGGAGGAATATTGATCGAGTCTTTGTTTTGCGATATTTAAATCTCGACCATTTTTGGTTTGGTTAGGAGAGTTATGTTATACTTTTTTATTCGTTATAAAAAAAAACAACTTTTGATGAACTTAAAATACGAGATATAATAATTTGGTTTGAGATGTGCTATTGTCTCAAGAGACTGACCTTTATGGTACGTTTTTGGTTTGTGTTTGGTTGCAATACCAATTTGGGAAATACATTTTATATGTCGGTTAATAATTTTGAATAAATAAATGTACAACAAACTTGGTGATGTTCCTTGCAAATATACCTCACAAACCTAAATTTACCAGTTACGTTTTTTTTATATATTAAAAGCATTTTAATCTCTAAATCGAAACAATCGCGTGATATTTACCTATTGTTGAATTTATATCAAAATTGATTTCTCAAAAATATTTCAAAATCACTTTATAATTATGTGGTTACGGTATACGATTTAACGTTTATAGTTCAGATATTTGTGAATTCCAATCGTTTATGTTGTGATGGGAGGATGATGCATCTTTTAGTCCAAGTCGAAATAATTCAAAATAATTTGATCCCTTTTATGATGATTATGACTGGGAAACGGATAGAAACTAAACACTTCATAATTATTTTTTGTGATGATATTTGAATTTTTTTGTCTTGCCAAAATACCAATTTTGTATAAGAATTTGGCGTATCAAAATGTATCGGTGAAAAACTGTTTGGGTAAAATTACCCAAAAAAAATATATTATTTTTATAGCCACATTTAAAATCAAAAGGTATATAATTGAGACGGTCAATCAATAAAAACCAAAATTCTTATTCAAATATATATAATATATATTATATATTGATTTGGTCACGTCAAATATAATTGTTTTGTGGAAACTACTATTTAAATCGAATAGTTTTAGTATTTATGGTCTAGACTATAGTTCGTAATGCTTCCCACACAAAAAACACCCTTAGGTGATTCACTATATACCATAAATAGAAAGGGCTATCTACATGCTAAATTAAATCCATGTGACCCAAGTAAACACATTTGTGTATATGCCAACCGATTTCAATTATTTCATTAATAAAGCAATCCATTAATCAATTTGAGATCCATAAATTTGAATATTACCACCAAGATTAAATATATCAAGCTGAAATGTGTTGCGCCACGTGCACAGCCAATCTCAGCGAGCACAAAACTAAAATATCCGCAATGTTTTATTATTTTTATATTTATTCAAATCTTTATAGTTATTATAAATGCAATATTAATTAAATATGAGCATGCAACTTTTGTGTCACATGGTTATATAAGTGTCAGTAAACTGTTTAAACAAATTTATTCTCGGCATAAACTTTGCCTGATCTATAATAGAACAAAAACAATATTAATAATTTAAATATCATCTATAAAAAAAATATCATATATTTTATGAATAATTAATTTGAATAAAAATTATTATAATTTTAAATATGTCCATGTCTGTCATATGCAAAATAAAAGTTCATGGACCCAGTTGCATGATCGATATATATTCAATCCTAGATAAAGAAAATTGGTTTGCATATAGTTGGGTGAATGAACAAAATATTTATTGCATATCAGTTATACATTTATGAATATCAAATATATGTTTGTACTGAGGTTTTAGAAATATTTATGACAACGAAAACGTAACGTATTCGAATCAAAATCTGCATCTTTTCCAGAAAAATATTCATAAAGTATTTTAATAACATCACAGTATAAAAGCTCCAGCACGTAGATAACTTGACCATCAAAATTTGTATCGAAAGCAAGTTACTGCATTCAATAACAGCATTCAATCGAAATGCTTTCAATGATACGTAATGATATGGAGCTTCGGAATTGGTAAACCTGTGTGAGTTTTGTATGAGCATCAGAAGGTGAATGAGAGTAAAGTTATAATGATAGCTTGAGCATTACGGCCACTGTGTTGAAAGTGATAAATTAACTAATTAAAATTACCTAATATATAAATCATTTTCATTTATTCTATACTACCTTCAAACCATGGACTATAGATTGGTTTTATTTTTTATTCGATTTATTAGCACACATTTGCCAAGTTCTGTATATGAATTATATTAGGCTCGATTGAAACTCACAATAAAATAAATTATTATGTAAAAAAGCTATAAAATTAAAAAGTGATCATTTATATAAATTATAAAAAGTGTAATCTTGCATTGATTCAATAAACATAATGTTGTTTCAACCACTTCCTTTATTAAGAGCTGCAAAATCTATCAACGACTCGCAAAACCTGCCAACTACAGTTGGTGGAGCGCTAATAAGTAAGAAGAAAAATAATTATACTTTATTATCCATCACAATTGGGAAGTATTTGCAGATGTAACGACTTATTTCGAGTTTCGAAAAATATAAGTCCTAGTGAGGAAAAAATGCATCAATTTCGGCTAAACATTTCAGAATATAACCTGATTCATTCGGTCGACCAACAAAATACTAGAGCAGATCGAACAGCGTCGGATAAAGCCACTACGATTAGTGAGATATTCAATGATCAATGCCCACCTGCGTCGAAGCTATCGGCCCTATAAAAATATAACAGTTGATGAACAATTATATTCCTTTTACAAAGTTGTCCCAATATATACCATCAAAACCAAAATATGATATCAAATTATGGTAGGCTTGTGATTCAAAAAGTGGTTGTGTTGACAAGTCACATTTATATTGGGAGTATTATAAATACCATAGGGACAAAAACCAGGGTAAGAGAGCTGTCGAGTTGGATACCATAAAGTTACAGGAAGGAACAGCATAACAGGTAGTTTTTTTTACCACGGTTTCATAATCCGACTCGCTGCTAAGTTGAAACCTGTCGAAAGAAGGAACCATGAAAAAAATTAGACTTCTGCCACCTGAATTAAAGTCTCTCTACCATGCATTTTGATGATAAAGTTACTAAAATAAAAAATAAACCTGAAATTAAATTATTTTATAATGCAACAAAAGTAGTTGTCGACGCAATGGAAAATATGTTAGCCCGCAGGACACAACAAATCGAATGACAAAACGTTGACCACTGGTCTTATTTTTAGGATATAGCAGCTTATGTTTTTATTACTCATTATTATTATAATTGCTTTCGTAACTTTAACTATTTTTAGGTTAACATCGGGAATTTATCTAGGTATGAACCGAACTCAGAAAAAATATTATGACCAAAGCCTTAGTGATACAATTTGATTACTTTGATACAAATTTTTTTGGTTATATTCACAAATTCTGTAATTAAATTTACAAAATAAAAATTTTGCTTATGGTCAAAGTACTAATTGATCAAAATTTAGCTAACCAAAATATTGTTACGTGAATTTGGTTAAATTTTCTAAAAAAATTAGTTAAAATATATGAATATATTTAAAACAACAAAGTTAAGTTTTCTCACTAATTAGTTGTTTCGACCAAACAATTTAGCAGTGAAGACTTAGTTTTTAGAAACAATGACCAAACTATAATTATTTGTCAGAAAATTTATAAAACAATTTTGGTGGAATCTACCTTGATTAAAGAAAAGTATGTTTTTCACCAACAATCATTTGTTTTAACCTAGTATTTAGTTCACATCAACAAAATTCTTGGTTACTAGAAAACGGAATTTTATTAGAAATGCATTTTTACATGTCAGATTATCTTGTTTTTCTTTAGTGAAAACACGATTGTGCTTCCCAATTTTGGACGATACTTCAAAAATAAATAATCAATTATATATTGGGCAGAAATAATTTATTTAAGCTAAATCTTACCCATGGAAACACCAGTTCATAGTGTGCCGGCTGAAATGCAAAATATCTGGTCCAAAAACTTAGTCAACGAATTCATCACTCTAAGCATTAGCGATGTTGTATGGTCGAGTGACAGTCGGGGAGTCAAGCTCTGGCAAAAGTCTTAAGACACCAGACGAAGGAAACAGTTTCTTTGTATTTTGTTGTTATTTGAAATGTAATGGGATGCAGGAACGGGAAAATATTTAAAAACACTTTCAGCTCATTCAGATCCTGTAGTGGCAGTGCATTTCAAGTAACTGATCTGTAGAACCAAAATAGTCTCAACTTTTAACTAAATTTGGGATTATACCAAAAAATAAAACTTATTATAACTAACTAAGTCACATGTTATATTTACTGTTTTTTCGTTAATTTAACTTTTATATTTGGTTATTAAAAACTATAATTTTTTTATATTTAAAAAATTACCAAATGCTTTAGGTTTAAGTCACTAAATGTTTCATTTTAATAACCAAAGTTTGGTCATTTAGAAATTTAGAAATAAAAATATTAAAATATTAAAATATTTTAACCAAGATTTTAGTTATTTATTTTACTAAGGTATTTCGTTGGTTAAAAAATACTAAGTTTTTTGTTAAATTAGCCAAGTGTTTTGGTTAAATTAGCCTATTGTTTTTGACCCAAGCTTTTTTCTGAGTGCGAGAAGTAATGCCATCGTTATGATAAGAAAAAGGGCCCAAAACTTTCCGACTAAAATTGTAATTGAATCAATGCTGGGTATAGAAATAAAAGTATGAGTCATCCCAAAACAGATGAATTTGTGGCGAACGTGGATGATCAAAGTCATTCAAAAATAAAAAGAAACTGCTTCATCGCTATCACAAAGCAAATAAAAGAAAACGGATCACAAGAAAGATTTGTGTAGAATGAAGATTTGTCTAGAAAAATGACATGCTCTAAAAACTGTCAAACTTCGAAAATTTGACACTGACTAACAAGTTTTTCCATGTAGAATAAACTGCGATGAAATTCTTCAAAACGGAAAATGGAGATATAAATTGTGCCTATGCGAACGCTACACTGTACGACCTCAGCTTAATCTCTGTGTTCATCGATATATATATATATATATATATATATATATATATATATATATATATATATATATATATATATATATAAATATATATATATATATATATATATATATATATATATATATATATATATATATATATATATATATATATATAAACTAACCGATTCTTCCACAAAAACAAACATCCAATGAAAAATCCCTCTTAACCTGCAAAGCTCAAAATTAGCCAAGTACATCGATCTACCAGGTAATTTACAATCAGCCAACCGAATCTTGTAATAATTTAAATCGCTTGACAAATTTCAATATTTATTAGACAACCAGCCTACAAACAACATTTATACACACACTCGATCGCTGACAATAAATTTGCACTTATGGCTTCTACATATCGTAAATTTATAGTATGAAATAAAATTAATTATCTTAAGCGCTCAATAAACTTTATAATTTTATAGATTAGAATTTATATTGAACCGATTTGCTACTTTGTGCTCTTCGTACACAGTATGTATGACTATTATGAGTGATATGTAATGACCGCTGGTATTATTTAAATATTACGATGATCATCAATCAACTAATCGATACTTAACAATATGAACGGAAATCTTCAACTTTGGTATAGTTAATGTCTAATTGCTCGTTCAGGTGTAATTAGCAATTGTAAAATACTTGGATATATATGCATTTGTGGATACACACGATGTTTGTGCATAGGCTAGATGACTGGATACACAATCTATATTTGTATATATAATTACGTATAGATTAAATTTAATTCATTTGATTTGAATGCGTTAATTTACTATCGATATTATTTTTGCAAGGTAAACATGTGTATAGTAAATGTGATTTCATTCTATCGATAGAAAATTATTATTTAATTCACCAATTGGACCAATTATATATATTGTGATTTTTAATTGAATATATATATATATATATATATATATATATATATATATATATATATATATATATATATATATATATATATACATATATATATATATATATATATATATATATATATATATATATATATATATATATAAAATATATATATATATATATATATATATATATATATATATATATATATATATATATATATATATATATATATATATATTTATATAATCTGAATTTAAAGATTATACAATAATCCGCCGACATGCATATCAAGTTTCAAGTATATAGAGCGACATATAATTAATTATTTATTGCTTATTAATTATACAAAAAATTTTATGCATAAGAGTTTGCGGTTGATGATGTGGTATGTGCAGATTAATGAATTCCGGAAGTAACACAGTTAAACCAGTATATGGTTTGCTTCCTGGTATTATAATAATTGAACCGTCTTTTTAAACACCGCAGCATTAATGTTCAGTCTACATATATTCTATATATTGAGATGCTAACTACCATTTATTTTAAGTGTTCTGGATTCTTTGAGAATAAGCATATGGGATATAAACGAGGTTTTAAACCTTTAATAACCTTAAACGTGCTTTGAATGTTATATTTATTATTTTGTTCATGGAAATTAATTACTGTATTCACGATGTATCGTCAAAATTGCTTGAGTATACCATATAGATGCATGAAGCATCCAATTAACTTCAATACATGTGAATTGAGTGAATTTTCAAAAATCATTTCTACAATATTCAAATTTATCGCGATATAAGATTCTTACAATGATATTGGAAATCGGATGGTGAATAGAGTCTGAACTGTTCTGCAAAAGTTTTTAAACACTTTTGCAGAACAGTGACCAATAAAGCGTGAAGTGACTGCTTTGATTATTTTTAGATGCGTTCAATATACCTGGCATATAAACCTCGATGTGAAATTTGTTATGTCAATGTGCTGATATGTAGAAGTTAAATTAGCTTATTGTGTATAATTATTAGGGAAGGATTCTCCAGGAATTTAACGTAATATGATTTATAGTACAATAAGACATTGCTTAAATAATTCTTCATCCGATTATTTAATTCCTAATGGTTTAATCTCTTTATTTCGTATTTATGAATCATTCTTTCAAAATCTATAGATAAATGAGTCCAGCGAGGCTGGATATCTATCTGTTGCTATGGTCGCACTATTTATTATATCTTTTTTACTCACAGTCCCTATGTTTCAGCAGGCTTTGTGTATCATTTATAAAAATCCATGCCCAATCCGATTATCTCTTTATTGTGTAGTAACTTGTTTCGTTTATATGCACCACTCCTATTTTCAAACTTGATAAGTGGATTTATAACTAGCGGATACTATGTTATCATTATAAATAATACTGCCTAGGCTAAGATAAGCTAAACTGATTAGATCTTTTAGAATCGGATGACTTTAAACCGGTTAAGTAGATAGGACTGACTTAAGTCTAGGACCAAAAGTATCATTCCCAACAATAGCATGCAGCACTTTTTTTACCACATTGTTTGTAACGGTCATGAGATACACATTTTACGTAAACATCAGCTTTAATAGGAGGAACATTGAATTTCTGATGAGAACATGGTTTATAGGGACTTGTTTCGTTTATATGCATTCGTGTTAAAAAGCTCGATAAGCAGATACCATGCTTTCAGTGTTAATAACACTACAAAGATTAATATCTTAACCAAATGGATCCTTTAAAATTAGAATACTTCACGTTTTTGTAAAAATCTGTTCAAGAAGATTAGACTGATTTAAGTTTTAGGACCAAAAGAATCATAGCTAATAATGGTTTAAGAAACAGATCAGTATATGACTTTTAGTTAAGATTTAAGTGTTTCGATTGCAGTGATTGAATAAGACCATTTCGAACTATCCCATATGTTGTATCAATGTCAAACTAGAGCCAAGAGGTATGTACGTGATAATGTAATTTTTAAGTATGTCCTGTAAGATCATTGACATCATTTAAATTATTCCAGTTTTCATAAAGGATATGTTTCTTAAACGCGAAGTATCAGTGTTAAATGATTTCCCCATCAGTGTTTAATGAAGCAGCGTCGAATATTAGACATATATAGGGATAACTTTATTTTGAAAACGAAGTGTTTATACTTTAAAATTTCTTGATGGTATAATTGTGTAGGTTCTTAATGTTATACAGGGTGGAGCAAAAGCCCCGCTACCATTTTAACTGCGCTCCATCTTGGTTATGTAACATCTAGCTCAGTTTCGCTTTAACCATTGTGTTGTGTAGACGCCCCAATTTAATATAATGCATCGAGCAGAACGAGCAGAAATAGTGACACTATTTACTAAAAATATTCGTTTCATTGTTGCCATTCAGCGGAAATGCGTCAAAAATATCATAATCGTTCAGTGCCTCATAAAATCACAATTTATCGTTTACATGCGAATACAGAACAGTAAACGACAGTCGACAGATCTCGTCCTGGAAGACAATAGACGTCTTGTAGCGCTGAATATTTGGCTGTGATGAGCGATTATGTTAAAGAGTGTCCAGAAACATCAATTCGGAGACGTGGTTGCCAGTTACACAATAATGAACGCAGTTTGAGTCGAATTTTGAAAACTGATTTGAAAATGTTCCCGTACAAAATTTCAAAAGTCCAAAAATTGCTACCGAGCGATCCTGATCAAAACAACAAAATGAGGACAGTATAATGCAATCCTAAGGCTGTCTGGTGGAATTGGAGATTATTCGTCTAAATTGATAATGAGCGATGAAGCTCATTTTCATCTCAGTGGCCACGTCAATAAACAGAACAGTCAATTAATTCATCAAACATTATTGCATCAACTGAAAACAGCTGTTTGGTGTGGTATTCATGCTGGAAACATCATTGGTCCCTAGTTTTTTGAAAATGATCAAGGAGTTAAAATTACTGTTACTACTGAACGGTACCGAGACATGATTCAAAATTTTCTTGTGCCTGAATCGAAAGAGGTGTGGTTTCAGCAAGGTGGGGCCACAGCACACACTGCCCGTTCAACAATTCAATTATTGAATGAGGTTTCGCCACGAAGACTAATTTCGCGAGATGGCAATAAAGCATGGCCAGCCAGATATCCGGATTTAACAACAACTGACTTTTCAGAAGATAATGTCAGAAAATCAGAAGTTAATGTGCATAAGCCCCAAACGATTCAACATCTTAAAGACAATATTCGTCACGAAATTGAAGGAATTCAGCCTATGATGTTGGAGGATGTCATGAAAAATGCTCTAAAAAGAACCGAAAGTTGCATTGTGAATTGCGGTCACCATTTAATCGACATAATTCTCCTATCAGAACGGAAAAAAATCTAAAGACCAAATACATTTTTATTAAAGCCAAACTTACTTATCTTTTCTTTGAACAAAGCTTAAGGCAATCAAAATGGTGGCAGAACTTTTGTCACACCCTGTATAGTCCTGTAAGCCTTTAAATATTGATATTCAAACAATGTGTAACAATGTTCGGTTACATAGATGTATGTTTTATATCCGACAATCCTAAAACGATCTAAGAACTGATAAAATTTGGCTGTATTCCATACAATAATGCATGACGCGATGTCGTCTGATCAAACTGATACACAAACTAACTCTTTGTAAATACGAAAACAACAAAAATGTATTTGAACTTCAATTATCCACATACAGGAAATAATTAAATTCAATTAGAAAAATATAAAATTACGACTAATTGCAATAACATTTTAATTAATTTTCCATTTTTTTCGCTTCTACTTGTACAATATTTTCCAGTGCTCACAGTCAGCAAATCCTTATAACAAGAAAAATTATAATTTTTTGATTTATTTCAATAGCAACCAACAAACCAATGTCAACGCGTATACATACGAGTATACAGAGTACACGTAGCTCGTTAAATTGTACAAGTTGTAGGTGTGGTACTTTTCTCAATATTAACGATTTCCATACTTGTATGCTGCAAATAAGCTGTACGAGTTCAAAATTGCAGTACAATTCAGTTGGTATATGTGTAAGGCACTTTAAATTCCCAAAGGTTATATCGCGCGTAATTCGACGACCAGAATCCCAAAAAAAAACTACATAAAATTTTAATAATTCCGCATTTTAATTTTTTTATTTTGTTTTTCGAATAATTGTTAACTTCTGTCCAAAATACACATGTATGTATACACTGTATGTATAGTGTGAGACGAGTCAAAGTACTTTTGTTAAAGTTGTGGTGTAACCAAAAAATAACGAAATTTTTATCGGAATTGTGGTATAATATAAGTACATGAGTATATGTATGTAATATATAGTATTTCATACTATGTACGTTTCATTGACTTTTGTCCGATTAAATGTAAAATTGTTTATAATACGAGTATAAATTAGCTTATTTCAGTATTCCGTATAGTTTGGGTATGTTTTGTATACAACTGACAGAACTAAATCAAGTATATAATGGGTAGTATATGAACACTATTTGTTATATGCCCTAGCTCATTTTTTATAAAAGCTGGCTGAAAGCTCTCTAGCGTCTGTGGCGACCCGGCCAAATTTTCGGTAGTTAAATACAAATACGTTAGAACTGTTGCAAGACGACTCACAATATATATTTCTATATATATATATATATATATATATATATATATATATATATATATATATATATATATATATATATATATATATATATATATATATATATATATATATTTATACATATATATATATATATATATATATATATATATATATATATATATATAAATATATATATATATATATATATATATATATATATATATATATATATATATATATATATATACATATATATATATATATATATATATATATATATATATATATATATATATATATATATATATATATTTATATATATATATATATATATATATATATATATATATATATATATATATATATATATATATATATATATTTATATATATACATGTATATATTTATATATATATATATATATATATATATATATATATATATATATATATATATATATACATATATATATATATATATATATATATAACTATATATATATTTAAATATATATATATATATATACATATATATATATATATATATATATATATATATATATATATATATATATATATATATATATATATATATAAATATACATGAAACGGGAATACAACGGGAAGCGTTAAACGTTTGGAAATAGTAGTAGCACTCCGAGCGAAGTGACTCGACAAAATATTTGTGATCCAAATAAGCTAAATGATGTACAATTGCAGTCAGAAACTGTTATTCGTGAGCGAAATTTAACGGAACTTGAACAGCGAATTACATTTTTAGAGCAAGAGAAATTGCTTATTGAGCGTGAGCGTATGCTTAATGAGGAATTATCGGAATTGTTGCGTTACAAAGTAAATGACGATAAACGTACTACATTTCCGGAGGGAGATACGAATTGTCGTAATTCTCAAATCGATTTAACCTCACACCCCGTGATGTGATCGACATACTTCCAGAATTTTATCCTGCAAGGGCAGCATCATTAACGTCGGAAGAGTTTGTTGAAAAAGTTGAATCGTTGATGAATATTTATGAATAAACTAAAAGGATCGGCCAAATTATGGTTTAATTCAGTACAATGCGTATTTACAAAATGGAGAATATTTGCAAGCAAACTGATGACACATTTTAAAACACATATGGGCGAAGCAGAATTACACGACAAGTTACGATCAAATCTGCGTAAACGAGACCAAACATTGGTTGAATATTATTACGAAATGTGTGCCATTGGCCAACGTAAAGTTTCAGATGATACTTTGATAAAGTATATAATTTTAGGGTTGAATGATTATCAGCTAAGTACATCGTTACGTACACACTATTAATGCTGAACACATGACGGATCAGCCTCTTACACAAAATAACATGTGTATGTCGGGAAAACCAGTAAACAAGTCCTAAACCGCAGAGACGAGAGCGATGTAGGAAATGTTCACGAGTGCATCCGAGGGAACAAACAGAATGCTACATTGCAACGGGCACACAAAAATCTTTCAATGGTAGAAAAACAACTGACGGTGCATGTTTCTACATCAAAACTGTAAGGTTGAACGGTAACGTGGAAGTTTTATGATTAATTGATTGTGGAAGTCAATCATCAATGATACGAAAAAGTAATGTGGGGCTTGACATGGAACGATATAAATGTAACGTGTTTGTCAAAGGATTTGCAGGCGGTGGTGTGGTTGCCAACGAGAAGAAACGAGTGAGGGTTGAAATTGACGAAGTTGCCGATGAGATTGAGTTGCTTATTGTTCCTGACCAATATTTAAATACCCAATCTCTAATTGGTCAAAACTTTATTGATAAACCAACCGTAAGAATTATCAGAGAACGAAATACATTAAATTTCCCGAACACGTCAAAGGGTGATACTCATTTGATAGTAATTGTATAGACGCGTTCTCAAAAAACGTATAGTCATCAGAGCGGCAAAATCAACGAACACAGCTCCATTTATATCGATCATGGATGATTGGACTACTCATTTCGGAGTTCCAACGAGGTTAATAAGTGATCGTGGCGCTACATTTATATCACGATCATTTGAAACATATTGTTCTGAAAACAACATCAAGAATATTTTGAACGCTACTGCAACGCCAAGAGCTAACGGCCAATGTGAAAGGTATAACAGAACTATATATATATATATATATATATATATATATATATATATATATATATATATATATATATATATATATATATATATTTAAACGAACAGAAGGCAAGAAATATTAAGTCTAGTAACAGTTTCTTGGTGAGCTTGTTCGTAACTGGCCAAACAAACAAACATTACAAAATACACAGATGTCATACACACTCAAATACACAGATGTCCAAATACAATCAAATTGAGAAAATTCTACATATTTAATTGCTAGTTGATTCAGCACCTTAACTGTCAATCAATACCACTATCCAAGTTCAGGAGCTAACAAAACTCACTGTCTCCTACAGTAGCATAGCATCACATAACGTATACTTTCCAGTTTGCAGAAAATACATTTTGACTTACAAGGATACTGTGGTTAATACTCTGTTTTACGTGAACAGACAAATTGACAATTAGGGAAAAATGATATCGTAATATTTCATTGACACGTCGTGATATATCTGTTTTGTAGCAGCAATGCTTAAAGTGAAATTATATTGGTTATTCCTAGCATAAGTGGTATGGCTAGAGTGAAATATTATTTATCTGAGTGCAGAATTTAATGAACCACTGATAAATTAATAACCGTATATAGGTAATTGGTGATCGATGCGAGATGTCTCATTTTGCTCCATTTTTAGGACAATTTCAAAGAGTCCATAGTTTTACGTCCTGTGTAGCATGTGGAGGTATATGTCTTATAGAAACCACATATCGAACAGATTCAGTTCACGCATTTTGAGCCAAATATTTCGAAATCCTCGAACGATAGTAAAATTGACGAAACGTTGCCGCCATCGTCATCTATACAATTATCTATGCTTTAGGCATTCGAAGGGAACTGTCGATCCAAATGTCAGTGGTACATAATACTCCTCTTCCGATAAAGCTTAGAGCTACATACAACTGCTCATATATTCCAGCATGTAACATATGTACGATATAGTCAAAGTAGTTCAAAACCAATCAATCGTGTCAACTGTCATAAATAAATAATAACAAACTTAGACTTTTTAAATCCTGCACCTACACAACAATTTTTTTTTGTGTATTTTACGATTAATTAATAATATCATAAAACTATATATGACTCATAAAATAGTTCGGTTTATTATTAACAATAAAATTAATACCTATATTATATTGACAAGAATAAATTAGCAACATTTTGTGAATGTTATTAAATCATAAACGGATTCATTTTACATATAAATAATTGTTTGGCTTGTGTATCGAGTTTGACATCCGCTTAAATCAGTTGATTTGGTTGTCGACCAGCGTGACTTTACAGACCAGAACAAGCCTTCAATCACGTTCTATTTTTGATTGTCTTATTTGTACTCACTCTACAAATTATAACCATAATCTGACATCATCTGAAACTAACCCCAAACTGGCCAATATTATTTTCCATATGGAAATTCTGCCCAACAGGCCAAATTTGGGCTATGTTACATACACGTTCAACATGATATAAAACTATTTTACACTGTCCAGTCAATCACACTAATCAAAAGTTGACCTAAACTAATGTTTATACCAGTTTCATTCATTTCTTCGTCAAAATTGATGCTAGTCTAGAAAAGGTCGTTCAAATTTTTTCTTTGCCAAAATAACTTATTGGGGCCACATACATCATATATGTCCCAATCGAAGTGTCAGGAGAGCCTGAGTTATGCGGTGTCCAGGAGAGCTTTTTTCTAAGTAGTATTTGGCTGTAAAACAATCATTTGAGGGAAAAGCCTCGTTTTCGTACCTAGTGGTGATAATAAAGTGTCCAGTCATTAATCCAATTGAGCATTTAATGTCCACATCAGAAATTCGAGAAAAGTGAAGGTTTGAGTCATTTAAGTTGTTCGATAGTATAGAATTTTGAGCACACGCCTTAGTGTTGTATAATGAATGTTTTAATAACTTAAAAAAAAATTAAAGAAGGTGGAGATTATTACAGACCTCAATGCCACTGACGGCCCACGATTCAACCCACATCCATTTACACATTAAAACACCCAACCGTAATATTTGGTCACCACCGAGACCAAATACTCCCGAACAGATCAAGCATGCTATTTTCTCTGCCACGATGATGACTTGAGGCATGGCAACTTATTGAAAATCATACCAATTAGGAAAAGGCTTGTAAACTGTAGTAATTTTTTCACCAACGGATTAAAATAAACTGACAGTACGATGATCAGAATCCAACCCAAAAACTTGCAATGTTTTGGAATAATACAACAACCAACCGAAAGAACTGCTACAGCTCGATCTCTAGACTTCATGGCTTGATTGGTCAAATATTACCCAAGTTGGGTGCTAGTGGTTTGCACGTATGAATCACGTTTGGAGGTATTAAGGTTATATAACGCATTTAGATCCGAAAGAAATCGTAGACTTCCACCTAGTAAAATATCTATACTTAAGAAATAAAGTTTGCACCCTAATAACCTCTAAGCGAAGCTCGCTTTTTACCTCTTCCCCAACCACATGTAATGGATTTCATTCGACTTCGGCCAAACAGGGTAAGTTTTCCTATGTTACATACACAGTACTTTTATAATTACAGCAATCGTAGCAAAAGGAAAGTTTTGGTAAAAGCAATCGGTGTGATTTTTCCTGCATAATACCATGTTAACCGAAATTGCCCATAAATTGACCTGAACTAATGTTTACCAATTGCATTTTAAATTAATACTCTCTAGAAAACGTCGCAAAAATTGCTTCTTTATTGTAAGAAAAGAAATTGTATTTACCTTCAATCGGTGACCAGATACCATCACATGTGTTCATGGTACTGTTAAGAGAGGCTTAGTCTTTTGATGTCCAGGACAGCAATTTTGAAGTACAGAAAAACTTTCGTTGTTTTCGTTCCTATAGTGGTGACGATAAAGTGCTCAACTCTCAGACCAAATATGAATCCAATTTTTAGGCACGAGTCAGAAATCGACTACTATTCAATATCGGTGACCTCAATATTGCGCTGGATGAGATGTGGAGCTTAGAATCGATTAAGTTGCTCGAGGGTAGTTTACGATCGATGACATACGGATGAATACATCTTTATGACCTACTAGTAGTAAAGAGACCAATTATTCTCAAATTTACCCAAAAATATCGCCAACTCTCGATGCTCTAGTTATAATACTAAATCCTTCATCAAATAACTATAAAATGATACAATATCATTAAACTGATTGACATTTCAGCTCACAATTGTAACAAAATCTATATAATTATCGGACGGTACCCCCCGTATAAATAAACGTAACGAAACAAATTAATTTACATTATGACAATAAATCTTGTCAACAATTCAACTAACTAGTGTTACAAAAATAACATGTAACGTTTTATTTTAAACACTGACCATTAATCATTTTGATCTTAATTAATTTTTATTTTTATTTGATAGTTAGCTATTCTGTATAATATGCAATATGCATTTATATGAAATAAATAATAAAAATTCAAAATTAAATTTTTTAGTGTAGATGTACAGTACGACCACGTTCGACGCCACACCAAAAAGTGTTATATACTCATATTTACAACTGTGTCCGTTTTGACGATCCCAAACGACTGGAATTCGAGACACGTATTTTGTCAGGAGTTGGCGTTTTACGTAGTATACCTGTATACACCAAGAGCTATTAATCGGTTTCAATTTCATTTATTCCAAGGATGAAAAATTTATTACATAAAATTACTGTGTACAGCTCACGTCTTGTACGTATATATAGTATGCAGCAGACAGATCGCATATTCTATCAAATCATGCGGAATTTATAATTCTTGTACATTGCATTAACATTTTTTCAATATGCAATCACTATTATATTGTAATCGAGAATCGAGCGAGGGTGGTGTCATATTAATATCACATCAATATAAACATATGATAAATGGATTAATTGTCATTGAAATTCAACATATTTTGTTGTTGTTGTTCTAATAATGGGTTATAGTAATCAGGGCTATTATAGAATGGCATTTGGTTCGGTCTAGGAAATACATATTTCATATTCAAGTAGACATAATAGCACCAGAAAGATTTATGGCTGCATAATGATGCATGTTACGATAAAGACGCGTTTTTAAAATCTGTTGAATGTGCTGACAGTACTATGACCATGTTTGCATAACCGAATTGGATTTAGATCCGGAACCGACCAAAAGGGGAACGACACGTTCGACTTCCTATCTATTTGATTTGACATTGCAATTCATTCACTGACACGACCACTTCAAAATATTGATACACATGCGAATCAAATTTGGTGTCAAATATCGGTGATTGATTGAAGATGAAACAACTTGATGATTTTTTACCCAGTTCTTATGTCCCAAGAGGAATATTCTCCGAAGTAATAGTTCAAGAAACACTAGTTGGAGTCACTATGTTGTTAGTGTCGCTCTGGTGGCAGAGAAAAATGCTTTATGTTCTGTCAATCTTGGGATCTTGGGTTCGGTTCCCGGAATGGTGACGAACCATCAGGTGAGACACATCAGGATACCATTTAAGAAACAAAGGAGATTTTAATGTTTAGAACCAATATAGGCTATACGTAGCGCAATTTCAGCGCCCGAAGTCGAAAGAATTCGGCACAAGAGACAATAAATGCAATTACATATGTGAAGATGTATACCACAAGGATCAGTGCTAGACTCTACATTATGTATTGTCATGTTCTAAAACATTTTTAGACTGCCAATCGACCCAATCTACGTCCAATCGACATATTGGTTAAGGAGTCCGTAAAAATATGTCCTCCGGGTGTGTAAATTGAAATAACATAGAAAATCGTATCGTGGCTCGCACAGACACGGTAAACATTTGACAGCAGCGTTGGGACAGTTCGGAAAAAGGTACAGACCTATCGTTTAATTCTTTTGGTAGTTATGGCTCGATAGGATTCATTAAGAGATGTTTTTCTGTGTTAGTTTCTGACGGTGCATGATTGTTTTTGGAGGAATATGGGAATGTGTTTTAGGTGATACGGAGGAAAAACAGATTGGGTTTATATAGGAGCTGACCTATATAACTGACGAAAACATCTTGGTTTTCTGAATTGCGTTTCTTTGCGATAACACCATAGGGATTTTATTCCTATATATAGGGATTTTATTCGCTATAGATAGGGATTTATAGGGATATATAGGGATTTTATTCGCTATAGATCTGAAACGAGGAGCAATGATGGAAATTATTTAAATGTCCTTTTTTTATCCTTCAGTAATCAGTATCCTTATTTAAGGAGAATAGGTCAAAAGAATTGGTCAAATTATTCTTAATTATTATTAAAAGCTGCTTCATATAGTTGTGGCTGATCAGTTGCCTATATGGATTGAAGTTGTGTACTTTTGGGAGTAATCAAAACTATGCATGTAAGGCATGTGGATATGGGCAGTGAGGATATGGTGGGTTCTGTCTTTCTGTTCTTCATCCCAGTTCTTTATGTATACCAGAATATCTGTTTGCTATATGGCCTGAAAACCTACTTGAAAACCATGTGTTCTTTCTTTCAAGAGTATAGTCCATAGTCACATGTGATCACGAGGCAATCGTAGTCATGTTCCAAAAAGATAACGGAAGCTATATAATAAAATCTAATAAAACGAATAGACGCTTCCATGCAACAAACCAAATAACTGTAAATCGAATTAAGGCGTAAAATATCCCACCAACACCGCACGTATGCTTATCTATCTATAAATGTACCATTGCGTAATACTAATCCCATTTCATCCTGCAAGACAAAACAAAATTCAAGACAAACAAAAAACTTATATTTATACAAAACAAGGAAGAACAATATTTACAAGAACACATATATGTTTTGTAATAATAACCTAACGGTACTCAAGGATATCTTGAAAACAACAAGCTCATCTCAAATTAATACAATAAAAGACCTCCACAATCCCTAATTATATCAAACAAAACCTATATATTGCATTGTATTACCTCAACCTTGAAATGAAAAAGGAATCTTTTTTTACGATTTCCTGGTTCAAATTTTTTTTGGTGTTGTTGTTGTTCGTATCCTTAATTTCATTTTTTTATTTGATTTGCTTTCTCGGGAAATGTAGAGCAAACAAATGTAAAAGAACAGCTATAATAAAACACTTTCATATATACCAACAACACATCCTTAATACACAACCCAAATGCCAAAAAGGATCATTAATTTCATTTCTTATATATACTTTCGATGCAACGGAACCTGAAAGGTGAGCAGAATAGTAATTTCGAATTCATTTTTAATCGACTTTCTATTCGAGATCCTTTTTTATTGATTTAGAATTTTCGTTCTATTTGATTTCATCCTGATTTTCTAAAACCATTTCACTTTTATCGGGGTTTTTTTTGTGCACATGACGGGATGGAGATTAATTCGTTTGTGAAATTTGAACGTATGTTACGATTCTTATTGGGTATAACGGGACTCGATCTTCCGTCTATTTGCAATGTGTCATTTTCTTTTATACATATTATTTTTGTACGGTTGGTGTTGTTTCTTAACAAACACACCGCGTGTCTGTTTTTACAGATTACGGTACTCAATTATATGAATGTGTCCAGGAAACGAAATTCGAGTATGTTGTTGAGATGTATTATAGGGCTACTGTTTCTTTGTAGAAATTGATGCAGGATTGGTTACAACGTTCTTCCAGAAACTAAAACAAATCCACTTATACAAAAGGTGAGACCTCATCATGAGACTTGGACTGCAAGTTTTGCATTTCGTTCAATTAGGACTTATTGTTCTTCCCTCTATGTGGTGCAGTTTTAAGAGAACAGTAGCTGTAACATAACATGTTCCACAAATTTCACTTACGAATTTTAAAGACAAGACAACATTCGGGCGCACTCATCCCCACTTTAAGGTACTATATGAAGAAAATGTGACCCGTGAAGAGGCCAGTGAACAGCCTCATCTCGGGTTTGTTGGGTGCATGAAGCTCCTTAGTTTTATTGACCAAGGGAGAAAAATTCTTGATTTTAGATCTGGAATCTTGTATATTTTATGCTCATTTTGAGACGGTTTGGCGCTCCACAACTCTCTATGATGTCTTCTGGTAACCCCACCGAACAGTTCCAGTTACATTACACCTGTACAAGCCGGACCAGTAGAGAACACTTTTTCTCTATTACAACATGTTCCAACAATCACATAAGAGTTACCCTATTCCTTGTAACCAGTTGCTTTATCGAGTTTAAACAGTTTTAAACCCAATATGATTCGCACGTTTTTCATCTAAATACCTCTAACACTCGATAGAATATTAATTCCTCCACTAGTCAGATCATTGGTGTTGCCTGGTTGAAAAGCTTTGCGTTATTTAGTACTCTATCGCATGTATTTCCGCTTGAAATACGGTGACTCTCATCCTCATGGATTTCGATCCTGCCTTACTGTCCATATTTGTACATCCATAGTCCAGTCTGTAGACCCTAGTTTCAGTTATCTCAGCTTCAATCATTCCAATCAGAGAATACCACATTAAAAGCTTTATGAAATTCTATTTTGTTTATACATTTGAAAGCCATTCAAGTGGCGAGGTGGTCTTTGTATTTCCATTCGAATTTTTGACACATAAAATTTCCCATTCCAGTTTCACTTTAGATTACTTTTCATTGCAGTCACGACAGTATTCTTCTGATATAAGGATGAAGTGATACAGCCACAAGTACGATACCATAAAGAATTTAACAGACCTAAAAATTACCCAAAGACTTTTTTTTTTGTAGTGTTATCTGTCACTCAGGCTTTATTGGCCCATTGTGACACTTTCCACTATACTACTTTACGTTCCAGCTATAGGTACGATTTATGTAGAAACCATCTGCATATTGCATAGCTCCATGCCAGCCTATAGTACTGACTTGGAAATGGGACGGCACACGGATACTAACCTCAACTGGGACTCAGATGAGTTCATTTTCACCACCGATCGTACCGCACAGACGATCGATGGTAGAAATCCCTTATCGAAGCCTGCCCCTATCGGGATTTGAACCCGGTACATCCCGCTCCACGCCGCAGTGTTTTAACCACTACGCAACCTGGGCGGTCCTAAAGACCTTGGTGATATGTTGATTCCAAGTCAGTTTGTGAATCGAGAGGCATATGCGGTAGCTTTTTTCTCATGACAAAAGTCACTTTTACATACGATTGACGGCCTAGTTTATTTACCACTATATTGTTCCATAAAATTGATATAATTAAGTTAATGACGTTGGTCATCTGGATGACAAAGCACATGATGGCATAGCTATACTTATTAACAGAAGGTTAAGGCACAATTTACTTAATAATAGTGAGAAAAAGCCAAGTCAATGAACGAGCTTCAGCTTACAGAAAAGTTCAGGAATCTGTGTAGTGTAATCAGTGTACTGCCCTCTACAATATGCTATATAATTAACATAAGTTCAGAATCAGAAGTGCTTTAAACGGGTGAAAGGGAGACATCTTTCAGAAAATCTAGAGAAACTGAGGTTGGGTTAGTTCTCAGATAGTCGACCTATACCTACTAGCCTGCATATGATAAGAAAATTTCTGAAATTATTACCTATTGTGTAACAGAAGGATTTGCATGCGCTTATGTTAAAGCATTCACTGACACAATTGTAACAGTAAGTACTGATATAATGGTTGGAACTCCGAATCATGCCTATCAAATAAAGTTGTTCCTTATAGATATTTCGCTAGAACAAACTACAATTTAGATACAAAACCTCAAAAAAAGTTTGCATCTAACCATCTCAAAGCTTTTTGTAAAAAGTTTACAACAGACCATGGAACATGGAACCATAGAGCAAAAGCTTGGTGTTCTATTAGAGAGGGTCATTGGACCAACATTATTTCGAACCGTAATACAACATCACGCTCAATTGATTTAATTTTATTCCACTACTCGATTCCAAATAGCCGATCAATCGGTGAAATGGTTTCGCAATTACTTGAGTAAGCTTTCTGCTTTTTTCAGTCTTTCTACTGCAACTCACGATTGTCAATAAAGAGATTAGCACGCTATAACCCAATATACTCATATATTCGTCCAACTCACTCTGGTGAATATACTGGTATATACGTTGACCATAACTCGCTGAAGATCCCTGTACTATGAATACTGAATAAGAAATTTTTTTTTCTGAAAACGTGAAACCAATGAGGTATTGAAGCAGTTATGTGTGTTTGAGTTCTGTACATCTTGGATCGGTAAAATACACGACACGAATCTTTAACGGGTCTTGTATGATCATTTCGTCATTATTTTCCAAGACGGCTATGGCTGCAACGTTGCAAGAAAATCGATCAAAGAGGGTTCATAAATTTCGTTCGAAGTTCCTAATCAGTGTTTTGTGCCCTTTTTTATCTAAAGTCCGATGCATGATTAACTTTATTTATAAACGTAGCATGATTGACGTTGATTTTATGTATTTACAACTGACTGAAATGTATACTCGAAGTATCCTCTGTGTAAACATTTTTAGAAGAATCACCATTCGAAGGCATATTATGCAGTTTATCAAACATCAGGAGCCAAATCGAGAACGTACAGCTAAAGGTCCGATTTACATAGAACCATCGACCCATGGTATAGTTCCATGGTACCCATGGAAGGGAGTACTGACATGAAAAAACATCGACTCATGAATTCTGCTCTCTAGCAGGGGGTCGTAAATGTGTACTTTAACTTTTAACTTTAAGTGTTTTAGACCGCTCCCTTGATATACTCCTGCCGTTACCTCTCTCGTTCAAAATACCGATCTTCTTGTTTTACTCTAAAAAGCCTTTCAGATAAATATGATATCAAAAGATCAATATTTGGTCCCGGAACCATTACCTTTAGTTTATGTTTCAAACTCTCGTACCATACCTTATCGAAAGTTGTGCTACAACCAGAAATAAGGTCGAACAGCGTCTTTTTTAGCGATCAATTGTTGAATGTTTGCACCTGCATCTAAATTTCTGATCCAATATTAGGTGTCTATATTTTCTATTATTGGCTTCATTCTTTTCAAGAGTAGAATCTCCATAATAGCTTTGAAATGATAGAGAGCAGGGATTCAGACGGTACGATTAAGCTTTATTGAGTGGTTAACATAGTTTCGGTAACATAATAACTTCCGCAACTTTTAACATTAAGCAAGTGAGTCACTTCAGCGATAGCTTTCTTTGGTAGTTGCTTTAGAATTTCTTCCGTTAAAAGGCCATACAGGAGCCTTTGCTGACTTCAGATTGAATCCTATGTCCCTACTAACTCGTTTCTGGGTTACCAGCGGGATATTATCTCACTAATTGTTGCTTCCAGTTTCGATTATAAAATCCAATTTGGTCACATTCGATTGTTTCAGTTTATGTTGCCTTCCAAAGTATAGGTATTTTTGCACCAGTGGTCTATTTTCCGACGACTTTTCATTTACCTTCTGAATTTCTCGCTTAAACTGTTGTGATTTTTTATTAAGAATCGTCTTGGCTATTATTGATGTCGTGTTTGTTGCGATCTAGTTTAATGCACTTTAATTAATTCTATAAATATGTCGGCAATTAGATTAAAATTATATTGTTATTAAACCAATAGTAAAAATATTCCCACATACAGATGATTCATTGTTTTGTCTTCCTCATTCGAAACTATACAAAAGCACTCCTACACTCAACAGCCAAAGCATAACAATTTATGTTAACATAATACTCAAACTTCAACAATGTAATTGGATATATTCCCTCAAACACATAAAATAGAAACGATATTAAACGTATAATTTACAAACTCTCACTTCACGACAAACTATAAAATAAAATTTTAAATTACAATTAATTAAAATTAACTTCTCAGCTCAATTTACAAATTCATTCATAGAGATAATTTTCATAAGCAAACACTCTTACACACATCGATCGCTAGCGAGTGTATACACAGCTTTATATACACAACGACAATATCTTGAAGAGAATTAATCGTCTTATATATATATATTGTTTGTGTGTACAATATCTCAGCGACTCAAGACAAATAAAAATATAAAGAAAACATGAAAGAACGAAGAAGATTTTCTAATGAAAATACAAAACATAACCAGGGTGTGGAATACATCATACCGCATTATTATCCATGATATGTGATGATCATCTTTCATCGCGCATTTTATAAACACACAGCTAGTACGAGTATATCGAGATGCGACAGTATATACAAATTTTAATCCAAACATCTTAAACATACACACACACACACATCGATTATATATACACAGGCGCAAACGTAATGAAAGATGCGATAATAATCAAGATCAAATACAGTCATTCACTCTCGGTTGCATTTTTAATGAGGATGATGATCTTCTTCTGATTACCATTATATAAAAAAAAATAAATATATTTGGTGGTCGTATGTAGTTGTTGATGTATGTTGTAAGTATGTATCTCCCCATGTATATATATATGTAGGTACATATACAGCGGATGAACTACAGGCTACTTACTACTTATGATTAAATGCGCGATTAAAAAGTAAGAAGAAATCAAAAATAAAACATAAAACTAATTGTGCGAATTCTTCTTCTTACTACTTATCATTATGTATGTATATGTACATACACAAATCTTAACAAAAGCTTCTTCTTCTTCATCTTGTAGATAACCGCGATATATTTATATAATCTATACGCGCAATGTTGGCTATATAATTGCTGCGTTCAAACAAAAGCGGGCGTTGACAAAGTAAAATCAAATAAAAATTTTAATTAATCCAATAAATTTTATTAATTATTATAATTAAATATTATATGGTCGAGTTATATAATAAATTAATAATAAATCATAAAATTCCGTTCGATTTGAATTATAATTGGTTTGGTTTTTTTTAATTAAATTGTAAATTTTATTAAAAATGCATAAAACTTGTTAAACGTTAAAATATGTCACCTATTGGTCATAATATAAATTACCTGGACGTGATTGACATGCTGCGGTGACGCCGAGCGGTGTCAGATTAGATTACAAATGATATGGAAATTTATTGGTTGGAACTTGAGATGGGTGTAGAAGGTCCTACTCATTGAGGGAATTACTTAGTTTGGATGACCTTGGAAACTATCCTTTATGCTGGTTTAATTCGACAACAGATGTTCCACATATCTTATCAAATCTTCACTCAATCAAATGTACCACTCAATATAACAAATTTTAGCGACAAAAAATTGATAAATATTTGTCAGTTGTATTTTGAAAAAATTATTTCGTTCTGACAATTTATTTTCATTTTGAATTAGAATATTACAGTTATATCTTCATTTATATTTTTCAACAAAAATATAATTTTTTATTATTCTTAATGAACATTATTCTTAACAATATTTTATCACTATGATAATAATGTATTCTATATGATAAATTTATCAGTTTTTCTTAAATGTTCTAGCTGATAATTTTTCGTGCAAAGTGAACATCATTTTAGATCGATAAGAAAATAGAAATTTGCGAAAATGGCCGATATTTCGGGGAAAAACCCGTCACCAATAATATGATCATCTCCTGAATATTTTAAATAAAATCTGGACCACCCAGTCTTACCCGTCGCAATGGAAAAAGGCGATAGTCATACCAATCCCCAAGAAACCTCAAGCGAGAGTTGCCTCGGTAAATTAATGGAGCGTATGGTTAACGAAAGATTAACGTGGTACTTGGAAACGAATCATCTTCTATCCAGGGATCAATACGAGTTTTGAGCAAACAGAAGTTGCACATGGACGCGATACAAATACTAAATGAGGCTATAGCCGAGGAACTACCAAATTCGTCCCATATAACTTGTATATTTTTCGACATCGAAAAAGCGTACGAAAGGGTGTGTAGGCTCCGAATAATCCAACAACTAGAAAAATGGAACATCAAAGGACACATTCTACATTTTATATGGAATTATCTAGGACAACGCAGTTTCCAAGTGTTATTAGGAAACGTTAGGTCCAAACTTTCGTGCAGGAGAATGGAGTTGCAACTGGTTCATGTCTGGCAGTCACTTTATTTCTGGTCTGACAACTTTACTTTATTTTACGGCGGACAAAATAAATCAAAACACAAAGAAGAGTTTTCTCGAATAACCGTCAAACTTCAACTTTGGTGTAAAGAAACCGGGTTCTCGTTTGCACCTACTAAAACTAAGTTAATGCATTTCTGCAGGAAGCGAAGATGTATCCCACCATAAATTATTCTCAGTGGAAATACGCTTGAGAAGGTCGAATCACATCGGTTCTTATAGGAATTATTCTAGATACCAAGATGACTTGGAAGCCGCATATAGAGAATATCAAACAAGAGTGTCATAAAACCCTCAATGCACTAAAAGGCTTGAAAGGTGTACATCGTGGGAGTAATAGGGCCACTTTATTACAAGTACTACACAGTACCATCATATCCAAAATAGACTACGGCTGCGATTTCTATCAAAACGCGGCCAAATCGACACTCGAGCACTTCAATACTCTTACCAACGAAAGCATAAGGATAGCTATCGGAGCTTTTAGAACGTCTCCCACCGATAGCTATCACAGATCGCTAATCGCAGAAGCAGAGATTTTAAATTTATCCGAGAGAAGAGAGCTAGCCCTCTTGAAGCTTTTTATCAAGCAAAAAGCCAATCTTGACTCTCCTTACTATACTTTTCCCAATTTTTCAACCTAAAGTTTGAGACTCAGGGGATCAGAACTGTGTGATCGGTATAACATTTCCACAAACGTGTTAAGCACGAGAGCATCTACGCAACACCCTCTTTAAAAAAATGTCAACATTAACATAAACAAAAAGCTCCACCAGTTCCTTAAAGTCAATACCTCACCTGCATAATTAAAAATTATAAGTGTCAACTTGCTCTTAAAACTACCATCCAACACACACATCCAGTACACCGACGGTTCAAAAATACAGATTAGAGCCGGATTCACTACTATAAACACGTCAACACCTCCAATAAAAAAACGAACCTCAAACGATTGGAGCTCAGTAAGTTTGGCGACTGCCGTGCTTAGTGAAGCGGTGAAACTCGCAGTTGACCATCAGTATCGTTTGATCTGGACTCCCGGCCACGTGGAAAAACCCGGAAACAAAGAAGCTGATTTCGAAGCCAAATCCGCAGCCCAAGCAAATAACATCGATATAGAATACACAACGATGGAAGACTTAGTAAAACAAACATTAATAACCATTTGGCAAGCCAAGAATATAGTAACTGGTTGACTATGCATCCACAAAACGAGCTGGCAGCAATTAAAGATCGACCTTTTTGCTTAGAAATCTTCGGACTTAGAGTCAAGACGAGACAGCAGTGTTATTTGCCGGCTACGTATAGGGCACACCAACATCACGCACATCCACCACATTCTCAAAACGGAGGTACCCAGATGCAATCTATGCAACGCACAGCTAACAGTGAAACATGTCTTGATCTATTGCCCACGTTTTGTCAACCAACGGCAAAAACAGAGAATTCCCAATTCGATTAATCTGGCACTAGCGGACGACAGTGACCAATGAATGAGGTTGATAAAATACCTGAAGGAGATTAAATGGCTTACTGGTTGATTGCTTATAAAAAAACAAATAAAAAAAAACATACGCCTGAAGTGATGGATTTGATCTATTCGATCGCACAGCCATTTAATATGACGTCATCCAACATATCGAAACCGGCCTCTTAGAACTAAATCCAAAATCCCTAGGGGGAGAGGTAATTATGGAGGGGAGAAGTTCAAAATATGTGTACACTGCCACTCGAATAAATGTTCCAAATTAAGAAAGCTTTTTCTTTCTTACATATTAACTTTAAGCATGTATTTTTATGTATAATTCATAAATTGCTAAGCATATGAGATTAATTTAACGGAATTATTAAATAAGAAATTTATTAAAACTAAAATATAAAATATTCCAATGGATAAATTCACTTTTCTTATTGATAATATATTTGTTGAAATTTTTAGTTGGTGATAAATTCGTAAATCTCATTGATAGGAATCTTTATCGGTTGTATAATGATAATGAATTTTTCAATGTGATCGTAATTTTTATCAGTTTGAATAATTATTTTTTTCAGTGTATACTTGAGCTATGCACCATATGTTCATATTCTTTTAACTATTATTATTTAGAAGCCAGCACTCGTACTCATCCGTCAAAATACAAGACCACCTATTAACACTCTGATCAGTACAATTTTAGACTACCCGAATTTGCAAGTGGGAAAATTTAGTCTTTAAAATACGTCTTTAAACGGAAGCTGAATACTGTTCTTGTGCATCAAATGCAATCTTGATGTGTATGGTAAGGATGTACTCCAATATGAGATTAAAAGTTCATCGTGAGTTTTTCATAGTCCTTAGAGAGAATCATTCGTAGAGAAAAAAGTTGATCAGTGACTACTGATTTGGATGGAATCCTCTTTGGTAGTCATCGATAACTTCAATTGCCAGGTTGTGATTCTTAAAATAAAACTGAATAAACAGTTACCCCTCGAATATCAAGAGCTCAATCATTGCAAACAACTCCAGTGGAACGAACATTTCTGTGGTACATAAAGATGTTTCCATCCTGGTCCCGAATGACAGTAGAGAAATTTCACTCATACTGAGTTCTTGTATATACCATTAGGACTTTAGTCTTTCATCCTTAACACTTCCTCAATCTTTACAAATAGATGTTGAGCGGACCTCTTAGCAAGATGAGTAGTTAATTTCATGATCATGAACACTGAACAGCATAAAAGTATGTTGATTTGTGTTCGAAACCCAAAAAGAACGTACTTGGAAACTTCCACAAGGTCTTTATACTCAACATTCTCATTCAACACCTAATGTAATGGGCTGGACCAAGGACTGCCACTTGATTTGCAAATCCCAAGTTTCATCATGAGTTTGAATTCTGTTTTCACAATGGTGAGTTTGTCAGGTGACCGTCGTCGTGATTAACATGCAATCGGAGGACGGTTTGTCTTTAATTTGTGCTTAACGTTATGTTTGATGATATCGGTGTTAATGTCCATATAATTACTGCAGGAAATTTTAAAATAATGTTGAAAGACACTGGCTCCGCTGCTGACTTGCGGATCCTAGAAACAGGAAGTGTACGTGTAAATACAAAGAGGTTAACGGACTTATGAGCCTTTGTCTTTATAAATCCATACGAACAAGCCGGTGTTCTTGGTAAAATCCGATCCTATGATAGACAAAGACACTTGAACAACGTCGAACTCCCAAGAGAATTTGTAACGCAGTCCAATGTCGAGTTTTAAAATGTTGGTTTCTCAAAGCGTTTCCTTTGGAACCGTTGCTGCAAATAAACTATTAATGAGGAGTCGAGTTTTGGATTCTTAATGATGGAGCCGGCACTCCTGTATCGATTAAAAAATGTGTCTGAAGAAAAGTTTTGAAAATTAAAAGGGAGTTCGTTTTGATAAGTCATTGCACTCCGCCATGTCCAGTCGAATCAAAATGTTCAAACATCACAGTGTTTAACCGAGTTACATTAAAAAATTGGACGAGGGGATTGCTCGCTCATTGCATACCAGTGATTTAAATAACGAACGAATGTATAGCAATACGGAGGATATGCAAAGTTTCGTGGTCATGAAAAGCTCTATAAACCAATTAAAATAGCTGCTGTAATATCTTCCACTGTTTTTTCGTTAGTCCAGACACAATACAGAAATATTCTCAGAACTTAACGTCATTGAAAACTTTTTAAACTTCAACACGTCGTTTGTTCAGCTTTTAAATTAATTAAGTTTCTTATCTGTACTTTGGACATCTTATGTTTATTATAGATTATTACTCAAACTATTCTGAAAATAATAAATCAAGAATTGTTTACCGATGGCACCAGCATCTCAGCTCAGTCGAAGTAAATCAATAAACAAATGTTACAAATACTTTTTGATGTCAGAGGCCATTTGAATCATTCCCTACTCTCGTCTAGCCAAGCAATAACATTTATAATTTGTTTTGTCGAATATCCATGCTACCGGAACCTCACAATATCGGCACTGACTAAACTGCGGGAATTTTTATCTCCATCTTAAGCTGCGATGGGAAAGGCCAAACCAAGTCCGTACCGGCTTTTGTATACTTTGATGCTTTCGAGCTTACATCAGCATTTTTATCAGTTCAAAAGCGTGTATGTGCAACAAGACGCATCTTCAAACACATACCTTTTTACTGTCTAATGAATGTGCTGTGAAAAAGTTATTAAATCCAGAATATTGATTGTCAGTATGCATATAGGTCATTTAGCTAAATTTGAGACTTTTCAAACATTTTGATCTTCGTAAATGAAAACAGATTACATTATAAGTAAATTAGCTATAACCGTTTCGAAATGTACGCGTCCAGTTTACATTTAAACCTAACTATCTAGGATCAACAACTAAACAACAGACTTCAAAAGAAATATTTGTTGATTGCCATCTGGTAAGGGTCTTCATAATTTAAACGATGTTGCATTTCGTTGTCTATAAAAAAAAGTAAAGTTGTTGTGGCTGCTATCGCACACTTAGACCAATTTTGATCCGTTGTGATACCACTCTATACGGCTATAGGTATTGTTGATAACAACGCTGATAATGATGGTTACATTAGGTTTGGCTTAGATTGTATAATCTATATAAGCAACCAAAAGCATCTGCAACGTCCAAGAGAATATTAAAATACATTTTCATGTTTTCAAGCCCTGAGACGATCGATAGTTATAAATAAAGTCCATGGTAGTTCTAGGCTTTATCCAGATACGTTAAAGTTGTATCATGAATCAGTGATGCGTCATGCCCTATTTGATGTAGATCTTCACCAACTTCTCGATATAGCAGATATAGTTTGTTGTTGTGCATCAACAATCAAAATAATTTTAAAACGACGAATATTACTTGCATCTTGAGTTGGTACTAATCACTTTAAAGCTCGTCCAAACATAAAATTGTTTCTGACTCTGCATCTAAATATACCTTTTGAAGACACAAGAGCCTATATAAGGGCATGTGGGATGAGATTTAAACGAATTAGGAACAATATCAATATACTGTTTTTTAAATGCTAGAATTAGAACGTCTATTTCGTCGTAGCGCAGGGCATTGAAAGGAAACTTCGATAAAGAGTAAACTGGTAAACTATATTATATGGTAAAAAGTAATGCTTCTGTTTGAATGTTGACTTGTGCGAGATGATCCGTATTGCAATCATAGAAGGTATATAAATATATATATATATATATATATATATATATATATATATATATATATATATATATATATATATATATATTATATATATATATATATATATATATATATATATATATATATATATATATATATATATATATATATATATATATATATATATATATATATATATATATATCAAACGAGGAACGGGTAATTAATCTTCAACTGTTGCACATTCGATTGGCAAAATACTCTTCTTATGCAATTAGCATACTCCAAACAAAAACCATGTTTTGTGGATCCAATCTACTTACGATATAATTGTTTGTGGTTTATGTAATTAGTTATGTTATTACAATAAATCAACAATCCATAACTAGATACACATATATTATGAATATATGTGCATACACCACATACGGCCAAATAAATATATTCACATATAATTATATTAATTGGCTTGGTATATAGATATAATACAGTAAGCACGAGGCAGACATTCAAAACCATGATAACCGTCGTTTATCTCTCCTACATACACAATATATAGTTTTGGTCTAGTCTAATGCAAAATATATATATAGGTTTGCTACACCTGCATTTGTATAATTTGAGCACTGATATACCGAGTAAATCTGTGTTTGTATTATTGTTAGTGTAAATATATGTATATATCTTGGGAATGCGGAAGGCCACACATATATTATGTTTTTCATTCAAAGAAAAAAAAATCTTAAGATTTGTAAAACTAAACAACAACAACAACTGGCAATATTTGCAATAAGATTACAAACAAAACGATATATTTTATTTATTTGTGCGGTGTAAATTTGTACCAGTATATTATATCCAGATCGTTCACTTCGGCTCGAAATCGCGCCGAGTTTTTTATAATTGGGTGTTTCATATATGAAATGACTTGATAATGAAAATGTTTTATTTATACCAAATGGTTTGATTGATTATTTTTGTGGAATTGGAATTTAGTGAGTGGTAAACGGTGTACCAATGATTTACGGTGATATAGCGGATACAAATTATAAAGGTGGGCGGTTTGACGCGTGTGAAATTATAGAAGAGTTTTAAACGTAACTTTTGATTCTGGACGCGAAATGTATGTACATATTTGTCTTGTTATGTATAAATAATCTATCGTTGATGGTGTTGTGTTATCCCATCAATGTTTTATTAGTTTGAAAATATTTCACAAGCGCAGGAAAACTATTGATTTTTGCTTCATTTCCTTGTTAGGTTGATTATTGATTTTCAAGATTTTTCCAGAATTGTTATTTACTCGCGAAACTATTAAAAAATACGAATTCCTCTACATAGGTCAACGTTCCCTTACATTAATTGCTGTATCATCTCGGTAATTGGTATAAGCTTCATACACAATATATATTTGCTAGAAATAATCTTTTAAATGAATCGAAATCTGCTGTAACCCTTTTGTGAACAAAACGATGTGAAAATTACGTGTGTAAGCTGATTAGTACATTCTGCACGTACGTATTTATTTCCGAACTAAACTATTGATGTAGAATTGGTTTGGATGTTCAATTCTTCATTGTTGTTAAAGGACCAATTTTTGAATGAGCTTTGTAGGTGCCAGAAATATACAAGCCACATAGATGCAATAAATGTTCCTTACCTCAAGATAGATGTATATAAGAAATCGAGTTAACTGTTCAAGCAGCGCTGTTTGTTAGTTTCCCACCCGAAACAGAATCTAACGCGTTCTAGGCTTAACGTGTATTTAGCATTAGTGGTTTTTCTATGCTTTGTCTGAAACACACTGATCAAATGAACTAAATTTCAAAATCAAATAGTATATAATTCGATGAGGCTAGATCGCGTTTAAGAATTATCATTAAAGGAAGCAACCTTCAAAATGTGAAATCATCGTCTCGTTACAAATTAGTCGCTAAGCACTTCATTCGGCATTTGAAGCTATACTAAGAGAATAACACTCGAGTAAATATACAGTATATCATGAAAGCTTTTAATGTTTTAAACCGTTATTCAACATGCTCGATGATTTTGATTTACTGGTCTAATCGAATTCCTAAAAGTTTCTCAGTGTTGGAAAAAACGAATCTCAAAATTAAAAAAGATTCAAACAGAGTATTTTTATGGAGGGTTCCGATATTCTTTAGTGAGGTCGATAAAATATCGTCATATCAGCTCATAGTATGGGCGATGATGTTCTACTTTTACTTGGTTGGTTGATGCATCCATTCTCAACGGTTGGTTACAGGATGAAATAAACAATTAGTCTTTATCAGTTTATTCGTAGCTATACATATACTACGTAGCTATACATATACTATAAATATATTCTCTGTTTAACTCGCAACAAACCTTTCTGGCGCTGTGCTGTAAAACAGTTAAGGAAATCGAGCAGAAAGAATAAGCCCAGATCTAACCTTGAGTCTGATTGGGATTTGGGATAGCTGCATAGCTGCACAAAAGGATGTACAAAAATGAACTTAGAAAATCACAGAGATCCTCCTGGGTAATCTTCTGTGTGGAAATTAATAGCTTACCAGCTGTATTTATAGACCTAACAAAACAGAAATAATACTTGTAGACTTGATTCACTTCGTCTATCTAATGGTAAGCTTACTTCCTCTAAAAAAAACAGTGAGTGACCTACTTACACTACCCATTTTCCGGGCTATAAAAACCATTTCAACCGATTATACTGGTGCAGTCACCAACGATTTGAATGTAATTTCCAATTAACTAAAAAATACCTAGCCTAAAAAATAATAAATCACGAGGCCTAACGTTGAAGCTTGTTCTCTTTTGAACCTATCAAATCTCCCGATCTTGATGATTTATTTCAGCATGAATTTACTGCAAATATCGTTTTTAGTTTTGTTCCACAATCTTGGAACTGAAGTAAAACAATTTTTATTCCACTAATTACCAAGTCAAACTATACACCGACCCCAAATCATTTCGGTTTATATATGATATCTTACACACTATCAGCAGTTATCCGGCTTTCGACTGAATAAGATTCCTTATGGTCAACACATATGCTATTCCTGTAAATCTACTGTCTGTTCTGCCCTGCTTCAAACTGGACACCATAGGTACTTTATAGCAGTGAGCGCACGCAGAACCTTAACCTTGGTTCCAGCCAATTTAAATTATAAATATATATATATATATATATATATATATATATATATATATATATATATATATATATATATATATATGAATGTGTTTGAGTGGGATTGACCAAAAATGTAGTCGATGTTAATAATACAAAGATACTTAAAAATACTGTTTTACAAACTGATATAATGAAATTGTAATTAGTGTGTCCAAACCATTACCAATAGAATCACTTTCAGTACTCAAAGTTTTATAAACTATTGATATTCCACAGGTACTATTACAAGGCCGTCCTACACAGGAGACTTTATCTTCGTCAACGTTTACTACTTTGCTTCTATTTTGAACATCTGATTCACTTAGTTTGTACTTCATCGTTCTCTTCTTCTGATGATGAAGACGCTCCAACGTAGTAAAGTTTCATATTTTCCATAATATCTCGGACATAAGGTTCATACCACTGACACTGTCAACTAATTCGTATGTTGCCTTCTCAACCAATTATACTTTCTTCACAGCTTTGGACAAAAATGATGGAAACTCTTTTGTCCGTTACCGTCAAACAAGCCTCTGCTTCTATCACAGCCGTCGATTTCCTTATGTTTGTTGATTTACTTTGTGGAAAACCTTTGTTCTTACAATTCGGAGAAACGTGGCCATATTTATTACATTTGTAACCTTTTGATCCTCTAGATTTATTATTTCAATGAATTACTCGGTGTCCTCTATCTCTACAATCATAACACCTTGGTTCACGTTTGGTTTTATCCCTAAAGATCTTTTCATGCTGGTACATTGTATTTTTACGCGACGAATACCTTTTAGGTATATATAGTTAGCGATTCATCATGTTTCTTTCCACGATCAACCAGGCGTTTATGAATTAAATTCAACCTTCATGCCATCTGGTTGGGCGGGTTCTAGTATCATCAAAATGCTGAAATATGGTGAATTTTTCCAATCTTTCCAATGACATTAGTCCTCTTTAAAATGTCTTACATGACTTATCAATCACTTTTAACTATATGCTACTATTTGTTTTGCTTGTTTCGAACGACTCTTTTCCTAATTCTTTACGCAGGTATGAAAGGTTTGAAGTCGTGACGCGTGAACAAATTTGCGATTTATATTAGTTGGTCTGGTCGACACAGTACTCCCCTAAAAATGAATTCCCCTCTCGTTTTTTTATTATGATGATCTATGCCGCAATGCGTTGGGGTGCTTGATTTCGCCCCATTAATGATTAGGTTTGTTGCGACATAAAACGAACTTCCTGGATATATCTGTGCCTTGAGAGCGCGAAACGAACCACCACGTATTGAGAGAGAAGGCAGAAATTCCATTGTGGGAAGTTTATTTTGCCGTGTAAGGTTAGGCAGGAGGATATCGGGAGGTTGTGTCACAAGGTATTGACGTAATGTTCTCTAAACAGGCTAGATGGAGTCACAAACGAAGCGTGTAGTTGTTGCTTGTAACCCACTAGGTCGGTTTCAATCTGATGATGATGATGACGTCATTGAATGACCGCGTGATCGAAACGATCAAATCCATCTCATCAGGCATATGCTACTGGACTTGATGTTCATACTGTGCGATTGAATATATACATTCAGTCGTGACGCGATAGTACTAGTGAATTACAAGAACTTTACTCGAAATATCGATTGTAGTGAATTGCGTGTGTCGTGAGCTAATTTGCGATTAATTTTAGTTTGACACTTTTGATTCCCACTGACTTCGCTTATGATCTGATTATGCCAATGATTCTCTTCATTTTGTTAGATATTATCAATATGTATCTTTAGAGTCTCAGAATATTAATTTATTTCTCTTTCTGTCTCTATATAAACTATTCGTTTCAGGACCGAAGCACTAGTCACCGTATTGCAGTCCGGTTTAACGTCCTACCTTTTGGTGAACCAAAATGATAACGTAAGATAACACTAATGATTTATCTAGACTATTTACATTGCTCTTTGTCAGTTGATAGTACTAAAACCTAAGAGAGGTGGGCCCATGAGTTTTGTACTTGAAACGGAGTCGAAACGGTATTTAAACTTTGCATCTTCATTGTTACAAGTATAATATTTTTTTATCAAGACGACCGCCAAAACTTCTTCTCAACCCTAAGAATGTAAGAATTATTATAACCCTAAGAAATTAAGAATTTTGGGTGAAAGTGCTGTTTTTGGTTCAATTTATGCCAGTTCAACTCAGCCGAAGTTAGGATGATGATCCCAACCGAAAATCAAATAACTTTATTCATTGCCCTTCTCCATGTTCATTTACGTTAACTTATACCAACCTTCGACCATTCTATAATATATCTTCTTAAAGTCTCAAAATATTAATATTTTTCTTTTCAAATCGATTCTAAAGTAGTCACATACAATTAAGATAAGGCTCGCCACCTTCTTTCTTATCAAAACGGCTGCTCAAGAACTTCACCGCAGACGCAAGAAGTTATAATTAACCCAAATAGAAAATAATGTATGTGGAAAACCCAGTAGAAATGAAATATCTACAAGACAATTTGTGGATCAATTTGGAAAAATGGATTTTTCTTAGGTAAACCAACATATTTGTGCATTTATATATGTTATACTATAACGTATATATGTTATACTGTTGTATATATGTTATACTGTTGTGCAAAATGTGTCTGAACATCACTTTACATCAACTCTTCATCGTGATGAAGAAATCAATATTACTTAAGAGAATTTTGCATAAAGATCCCGGTGGAAACGAGCACAAAGTGTTTAGTTCGCTGATATTAGGCTGTGGAACGCTTGGTAGATAATGAGTCGAAAAACATGTTTTTTCCTCGAAGGCTTTGTCAACAAGCCTAATTAATGCATTTGGAACTTCAAAAAGTATTACACTAGACATTCAGAGACTATCCAAGAATTGAAAGATCAAAGAGCTCCTTATAATCCAAAAGGAGCTCCTTATAATCCAAAATGTTCTGAAAAATTGGGTTGATAGAATGGAGTATTGTAAGGCCAGCCTCCACACTTAATGGCATTCTATATACTCTTTCTAATAAAACAAACATTTTAAAACATTCCATCGAGAATGCCAAGCGTTAGATTCATTTCGATTTCAAACAGATTCTGTCTTATTTGAACAACATTGTCGAGATGTTATTAAAAAGGACGTAGAGATAGTTTACATCCTTATACAAAACTTCTTGTGAATTATGTAAATAAAAAAATAGTTTGATCGAACCGTATTAGTACCAAGCAGATAACTCTAACGCATATAATAACACAGTTCTGTTGCCTTTAGAAATCAATTATTCTGTACCCCGGAAATTTATCTCATTCTATGAAATAAAATTATAAACCAATTTAATATATGTGTTTTACAACCAATTTACCACTTTATGTAACACCACTTTATGTAACACAATTGTATTCAAATTACCTACAAAATCGATACAATTTATGTATATGTACGCAAAACAGTTTTGCATTTCAGTTTTTATCTAACATCGTAGGTGCGGTAAACTATATGCATATGATGGCCATTAGAAAACATTGTGCTGTATGTACACTAATTATTTTACTGTCGCCAATAATAAATGGTATGTTGTCTTGATATTATCAATCAATAAAGGTGAATATGTATATTGTATAGTATCGCAAAATAATTATTTCTGCAGAAAATCAATTTGATAACAAATATTTTCAACAAAAATGTCACCACATTATATCGTGTGGAATTTATAAATTATTTCGCATTGAAATACTTTATCGTATACTCTAATTGATACAGATACAGTTTGTTAATTAATTTATATAAATTAATTTTTTGACATTTCGAGCAATTCCTGTTGTGACAGTTTGACATCTTACTGTACAGCATATACATGATATGTAAGTGTTTAATCATAAAGATCTAATATACAACCTAAATATTTTGATTAACGTAATAATTTATTCTTGAGTATATAGTGTGTGAATTAAAGGCTAAATTTAATTAAAGTAAATGTCATGTAGATAAATTATTGCAGTTTGTATGTAACATCGTACATATAGTATACGAGTATGACTATCGATAATGCCATTGAATTTTATATAAAGTTGTGCAAAGCTGTTAGAACTCTGTTGAACTTTTTGCTATAATTGTTAACTAAATAACATTAGAACTAGCTATTACTGCTATAGTACTGTACCCACATTGGGTGATTTAGAGAAGAAACACCTTGGTTGTTCACAAAAGCAAGATGATCAGGTTAAAAAACCAATAGCGTGATTATTAACAAATTACAACACACAGATTTGAAACAAAACCTAATGAGCCCCAAAGTGGTGGACAAAAAAGATGCGTTCCCTGATATTAACTTAATAGATTTTCCAATTAAGATCTGTATCGACAGGATATCCTAAGTATTTAAATTCGTTACAAACCAATTGAAAGCATTGGGATGAATGAGAACAATAATTTCATAAATATAGTTGGGATACAATATAAACCAACAATTTTGATTTTCCAAAGCTCATTTATTTCGATTGATCCCTTATTAGAAGCTTGAAGTACGCTTAAGTAACTAAAGCTTGAGTTTGGACTTCGAAAGCTCATTATTTTGATTGATCACTCACTAAAAACTTAAAACATTAAAATCATCTACTATAAGTTTGCTCAAATCATGTTCATGTTCAAAGTCACATAACTTAACGCAAAATCACCTTTAAACGCAGTCGATTGACCTTCAAGATAAATTTCAAACAAAGTTTTACAAAATACCAAGAAAAACTAGACTGAACATTGTGACATCCCACAGGTTAACAGTTTTGAAACACACTATAATTCGCCTACCTAAACACTTTGTCACTTGTTATGAAGATAAATCGCAGAACTTATGTGAGTTCTGACCATTTTAACAAAAACTGGGAACCACCATATGAAAGGGTATGTTTTAGATTCGTACTAAACTTTTTAAATTTAAACATGGTCGTGCTTTGTGATGCATTCAAAATATAGTTACAAAACTATCAAACGCACCGTTACATTTGTTACAGCATAAACCAGCTTACAATATTCCGACTGCAGCAATAATTTAAATACTATAATATTTAAATTCCTGTTAACTTTTTGGTATAAGATTAAATACGTACATATCGTCGCCAAAAGCTGGTTTTTAGACTGGTCCAAGTAAACCTCATCTCTTTCTTATTATCTGTACATTTCATGTTTGTATTCCGCTTAACTCATATTCAACTAAGTCGCCATTTACATCATTCAGACGCTTTATTGAGCTTTCAACAAGCTTATTGAAACTTCCATCTATTATTTCACACAAATATACGTATCAAGTCGTTTTTTTGTTAAAAACTCATCGCTCTGTGACTTTTTTTAGTTTTGAGCTTTCGAAGCTTAAAGCAACTTTGAGTTTTATTTTATAAACCTCAAATATCTAACATTAAGTATTCAAAGAGAATCTAAAACTGAATATATGATATATAAAATATATATTTAATAATAAATACAGTAAAGGAGCAAATAATAATTAAGACAACAACCACTTTTCAATTTTGATGACAACAACAATACGTAGAATACTAAAGATATTGTGAAGATGATTTTTCCTAAAGCTGTAGCGCTATAGTGATCTAATATTCATAAAGTTCAACATAATATATCAAAGTTTATTATTTTGTCTTGTATATTTCCAATTTTACAAAGCTTTAAAACAAAAGCTCCGTTTTTGTATACAGCTTTTTTATATAGTTTCAAATACTATTTTTATATCATTGGGCGTGCTTTGTTATCGACATTTATAATCAAATATTATTTATAATCAAAGCTCGGTGTAACGCATCAAATGTTGAACATTAAAAAAAAGTTGTAAGACTTTCAATTGGATTATAACAATCAATTACTGCATAAACCAACTTCCAACTCCCTTCCAATTCTGACTCCAGCAATAATTTTAATTTATTATAATTCGTGTTAACTTTATGTAAACGGATTAAATATGTACATATCGTTGTCTTAATGGAAATATTAGCAAAAGCTCGTTTTCTTAGATTGATTCAACAAACTCAGGTTCCTTCTTTATTAGGTGCACATTTCATGTTTGTATTCCACTTAACGCATATTCAACATAGTCTCAAACAACCTGCATTGATGATTTATTTTTATAAAGCAGGAGCTTTATTGAGCTTTTCCAAAAATCTTATTGAAATTTCCGTAACTTATTTTACACACATATCAAGTTGTTTTTTGTTAGAAGCCCAGTGAACTTGTTTTATTTTTGAGCTTTTGAAGCTCAAATCAGTTTTGAGCTTTATTTTTAAAACCTCTTTGTCTATCTCTTTTTTTTTTTTTTTGTCTATCTCCAAAAAGAATCCAAAACTATAAACTATATGGTATATAATATACCAAACATGTATTTAGTTATACACCAAAGGATCAAATAATAATTTTGACAACAACAATTTTATATAAAATTGTGATGACAACAACAACATCTATAATAATGAAAATATTGTGAAGATGATTTATCCTAAAGCTGCAGCAGTGAAGTTGATCTAATATTCATAAAGTTCAACATTGTTTATCAAAGTTTATTATTTTGACTTGTATATTTAAAGCTTTATCGAGCTTTATAATAAAAGCTTCAATTTTTAACAAAGCTTATTTATACAGTTTACTATAAAATTAGTATAGCATTGAGGGTCAACTTGTGTTGGTACTTATATCGATATAATATCAGCTCATACTTCAGCGCTTTTGTCGTTAAAACGCATGAAATGTTGCACATTGTACATAGGTTGTCTTTTATATTTCGGGATTTGGCAACCACCACGAACAAATTTTTTTGACAGTTAAATGTTCATGCTATATTGAGTGTATGCTGGTTCCACTAATGCCTAAGGTTGTCTCTATCTCACGATAGGTCACATGACGATCTTGCAATATCAGTTTACGCACAGCATCAATGTTTTTCGAAACAACCACTGGTTTTGGACGACGTTCACGAAATTCATCTTGGAATGAACTCCGACCACGATTGAATTCATCATACTATCGATAAACACTGGTCCTTCATGGAGCTTTATCGCCAAATGTTGAATTAAGTTCATTCATGCACTGCTGCTGAGTTAATCCATGTCGAAAGTTGTGAAAAATAATCGCACGAAAATATTCACGATTTAATTCCATTCTTGGGGGCAGATGAAACTTTTAATCTACTGTAAACAACACAAATAGCGCTCGTATGTCAAAACGTTCTGAGTACGTATAACCTCAAAAACTTCTAACTTTACAATAGAGCTGTCAATTGACAGATTGCAACACCAGGGTTGCCAAATCCCAAAATATAAAAAGCAACCCTCGTATACAGTCGGAGTGTGGGAGTTGTGGAATGGATACGGATACTGGATGTGGTAGTATGGATGGTAGTATTCATCTATCAATTTTTAAATACTACCATGTGACATTAAGACATACACTGATGTCTTGTTATTTTGAATAGTTTTTCAATACAAACCAGATGGTCACCTTTTTGTCATTTGCAATTCAATATAGGCATGAATTGCCTGTTATTAAGAATAATTTATAACCATAATAAAAATTATATTATTAAAATTCTTGTATCTTTTCAGCTTTGATCACAAAAAATACTCTCTTACATACGAATGCATGTCTTTCACCTTTAAACTATAACACGAAATAATGTTATATACTCCCAAAAATAACTCGCGTTAATATAATTAAATTAAATTTAATTTTAAAAGGAGAATTGGTGTTTGTACATTCTTGACGAATTTTAAATTACAATTATGGATTTGAAGACCGGTATGGCCTTAAAGACTGTCGTTTGTGTGTCTTTAGCTTTGCAATCGGTTTTGGAGCTTAAAGCTCTGAATTGTTGCACGGTTTGCGCATTAACGTCTCATTTAAGGCCATTACAGCCAAATCGAGGACGTAGAACCATCATTACATAGTAGCCCATTACATAGGCTCATGAATTCTGCACTATAACATGGGGTCACAGATGGGTTCAATAACACCACAAATCGTAATCAAATCGTGAAAAATTCTTTATGCATCCCGCCCCTATATAGAGATTCGAACCAGGTACCTCCCGCTCCAATTGCCACAGCTTTATTCAATGCGCCATTTGGTCGGTCGGTTTGGACTTATTTGGACCCAAAAGAATTATAGTAAAAATTACAAACATATAAGATGTCACGAGATTGTAATGCCGCAAAATATTTACTCATATATATACGATTTGAAATATATTAAATATTTGTAATTCTCAGACCTAAATATTGATTTTGTCAAAAACCACTTTACGTATATAAAATCAATTTCCGGATTAATTACGTAATTATATATATTAAAAAATTGAATCGATTACCGCCGCGGTTTAATTATCACTTTGTTCTCACTTTATATCTTTTTAATGCGAATTTTATTATACGCATTATAGCCTTAAGACGAATTTCGTTTCGATTACCATTATATATCGTCTCTGGTCAAAATTTTCAATTGTGTTCAATCATATATATGTGTATGCAACGGAGGCACGTGTTTGACCTGAGACATGTTTATATATATAGTTTGGTTGTATACGCGATAGAGTAGACATAGTAAAATCAATAATAATTCTTAGCTTTTCTTTAATATTCTGTCCGCGCCTCTCTGTAGTACGTATTGAAATTGCCTATGGTTTTATTTTACCAAAATATGTTTTTGTTGTGAGTGTCTCATGATTGATTTCTGGATCTCCATTGGAATGACCTACTTGTATAAAAACTTACCACGATACAACTTTTGACTAATTTTGACAACTTTCTGGATACATTAGCAGTTTATAATTTTTATCAACATGATACAAGCTGTAAACACAGAGATCGAAGAATAATTATTAGAAATTTCAAGAAAACATGAGTCTTATGACTGTCGACAATGGCAACTAACATATAGCGTTGCTTGTGCCTCAGAAGCCAAATATTTGTCTGAGCATCGATGGTTATCTCAGTATGGCTTATATTTTGAATAGGATTATTCAAGTGCCAAGTGAAATAGTCAGATAAGTAACTAGTTAAAGTTTTGATAAAAACATAAAGCCTATAGGTGATTAGTATATCAGTTAACTGATCAACAATTTAGATTGGTTGGAGACTTGAAAATTATTTTAATTGATTGACAGCGCACATGGATCAAGCTTACGACTTGCATACAGTTGGTTGATCCAACCCAATTCAGTTATAGGTTAAGTCACACCAACAAAATATCACAGACTATCTTATATCAATGTGAACCAAAATAACACCCATACTTACACAATTGCATCAACATCAACCATGTTTTCTCTTATATCTCAGATTAACCTAAGCCATGATTCGGTTATAAGTGTATGGTAAGAATAATTCAATTACTCCAAACTGTTTCCAATGCGGAAAATTTTTAGTAGATATCGGAGAGCTTAACAATGCAGTAGACTCAGATTGTTTCCATGGAACCCAGTCCAGCAAAATACCTCAGCTTATTTTGAGCCAATTCGTCCCAGTCATGAAGCGAATAATTTTGTTATAATATACTGATAAAAGTCCGACAGTGCCAATTCAATTTAATACATATATACTTAAACATTTCCCATAATATTAATATGTCAGCCATCTCGTAAGTATATGAATAACAGTTTTTTAGAACTTTTGGTGTGTTTGTCTGATTGGGGAGTTAAATGTTACTTGACTACACGATTCGAATATCTCTTATAGATTCGTAATAATCTAGTAAATGTCTAACTTACGTTATAATGCAATGGTGTGATCTGCGGCATTGGAACGGGAGATTTCGGGTTCAAATCCGGATAGGGGCAAGATGCAAAAACCGATTTTTTCACCATCGATCGTTTCCAGCGACCGTGGTGTGAATAAACACATCTGGATCCCCTGTTGAGTTTAGAATTCATGGGCCGTCCCATCATCCATATCAGTACTATAGGCTGACATGGAGCTATACAGGAATATATATCAAAACCTTTTTAGTGTAAGCCATGGAACCAATTATTTAACTCACGTCCAGCAGTATAATTTTTCAGAGTTACAGGCATCAAAGGTATAATTGTACCTACACATTTGAAATTTCACAACCTTTTAATTCTTTTCAAGTACGGTACTAGGTGAAGTAATTAACTAGTGATGGACCGCTCATATGTTCTAAAAACATTAAATGTGTTTGCAATTTTGCATCATCCATGCATAGAGAGGGAGATATCAATGATACAATGGACTTTTCACTGTAACGGGCATATGTCACTACCCGTTGTTGCCCATTCCATACCTTTCATCGTATAATCCATGGAAATACGATTCTTACAATACAATGTCGTTCATTGAATCGCTACATACTGTTCGCATTTTTTTAAGTAGAACATTGTGTAATGGTTTCAATGAACGAGAATATGTGGCGGCATATGACACCAATTCTAAATTATGTTCGCACATTATTGCATAATGTTACATTTACATATTCATTTATGTAAACTTGCAGAATTTATGTAATTTCAATAAGCGAAAGATACGTGACACCGATTCAATAACATTTCATGAGCGAAGAAACTTCCGTGTTTTTTGTCAATTTTTTCCCCTCTCGCTCAACTGATTAATTTTGGATAAATACCACGCGAAATTTGAGTAGAGAGTCAGTCGGGGATTCAGAGTGACGGAGACAACCTCGAGTGTGAGACTCGGTCCTCAGTTAGGGTGACGGACCGAGGAGGTCAGCCGGGGGATTCGAAACAGTTTGGAAGACAGAAGCGGCGTTGGCATCCGAAGCACAGAGAGGGTCAAACAAACAAAAAAATAAATATAAACTAAGGCTACCGAGGAGTTCAGCACTAGAAAAAAATATTCTTAACTTTTTTCTGGAAAACAGCAAGAAATACAATGGTTAGTAAAATAATAACAGCCAACCACTAACACCCAGGAACCGGTGATACCAGGTCTACCAATCGTCTCGCAAGAGGCGGGAGACAGTCGAGCATTACTGCTCCATCTCCCTTTCTATTGGTAACTGGGTATCACCTCAATATACTTACTAATAATACTTACAATACTTACTAGTCTAGTTTAATTTTATTTATGTTGGTATTTGCGAAGATGATGCGGCCTTAAAGCACATCATCCAACTACGGGGAATAACACCCCAAACCTTCGCGTACGGTGGTATACGGACCACGATTTTCTTACCTTCTCACAATCTTATTCAGGCAGATGTCCCACACACCTAGCCTCTGATCCCCCTCCATTATTGCGGTTCTCTAGAACTCTAGAGATGGATCTCGGAAACCCCGACCGCTTCCTCTACCGATCTGAGTTGCGGAAATCTATGCCACACGTGATCCAATGTTTTTAGAGGCAATTGTTGAAACCGGGTCTGCCAGGCGTAAGCACAGGCTAACCCGTTTCATCACCCAGACAATCGAATAAAAGGTGAGACAAAGCAAATTCATGATTCAAAGCTTGGATGATATATTGTTATAGCGTCTGGTAAACTAAGGTAGTGGCTAAGTGTCTCCTATCGTAAGCTATAACGTAATTTATTTTACGAAGTACAATTGTACCTGATGGATGCCGCAATTACAATTGGTTCTGATTATTTTGAAAAAAAACTAGGTTTTCTAAAGGAAGAGAGAAGTTTAATTTTTATTAAGGATCACAGGTCTAATCTAGACCACAAATGTAGAGATATAACGAACTTCTTTACGGAATTCACAACCAGACCAGCTCATGTAATGGCAAATTTACAAGATCGCCAGCCTATTATATCCAAGTTTTGGTTAGTAGGCACCCTCCAACTGCCAATATATTGACACGAATAGTTCTAACACGAAAAAACGGAAATTAACGTCTCAAAAGCACAAACATCAAACGAATATATAAATCAAATTAACATACATATATGTACACATAAGCCTCCATTTTTATTATTATGATTATTATTAATGTAACATTATCAGTTCTACGACACATTAAATGAGAGAATGTAAATACGTTCGAGTGTGTATAGTATACAAACAAAACGTATGCGGTGTAACAATCACGTATCATGGGAACATTGAACCATCAATATATTATATATTTATATATACTCGTACATATATGTAATATGTGTGTTCGCGTTATTACGTCGTTGGTACGTTTTTTAACACTGGTTGCTCGTAATTTTTCTTCACATTTTACTTTCCTTTAATTTTCATCGTCAAGATCATCAACATTAAGTCATGTGAAAAATACTCGCGCAAATTATTTAGCGCGCGTGAGATAGCTTTTCATAGTATATATGTGCAGCGCGGATTAGCTCGAATATCAGATTTAGCTTATCGTTACTCATGTATAGAGAGAGGCGCGGTATAATTAAAAATGAAATATTTAGTATTGAAAGCGACTTCTTATATACATTTTAATGAAATTGATAACAGGATGTAATTTAAATTTTCTTCAACTCGTTTCCCAATCGGCTGCACTCTGTATATTGAATAACAACTTCACATTATTAATGCAGATATAATTATTGTTTAAATCTAAATCTTTATAGATGTGTATACAGCTCACTAAAAGTGAAAACATGATACATCAACCAGAAATTATGTATTTTGTCATTTCCTTATACATATATACATCTTATATATACCCAAAATGTTCTTATATTGTATAAAATGTGTTTCTGTTTAAGCCCAGGTTCAAAGAAACATCAATATCCGATACGCTTGTATATATACGTATATATAAAACGCAAATGAAACGAGAAGCAGCAAAAATAACCAGAAATAAGACACAAAACTTGAATATACATGAAAGTATGCACGGACCTAGCCCAATAATAAATTTGATGGTATTAATGAACTCCGTGGTGTACAGAGGAGTAGTGTAAGCCAAAACATCGTTTGTAAACAAAACAAATTATTTTCTTCTTTCCAACTATATAGAAAACATGAGCAAAGACAACGATGATAATTCATATCTGGTCGAAAGAATCAGCGAAAATTTATACAATTCACACAATTAATTTGTGTTGGTATCGCTTTCTGTGTGAGACTCATTAATCAAATTTCACTAAAGAAATGATAATGACTAACTGGCTTAGTGAAATATGTCGCATTTATGTAGCCATCCATCAAAAGTTACGATACTAATTAGATTCCAAATCTATAGATGTATGTTGCTGTCAGTTCGATTAATATATATATATATATATATATATATATATATATATATATATATATATATATATATATATATATATATATATATATATATATATATATATATATATTTCTGCTGCCAATTCCTGATTACACTTTCAATATCATTTTCGATATCAAATATTTTTAGGATTTCAGATAAGAAATTTAAATTTAAAGATTTAATGATAGAAAATTAAGATTTTTTAAGGGAAGAAAAATTAAAATTAAAAATTAAGTATATAAAATTATAATGGTCTGAATGTCTTAAGTATATAAAATTATAATGGCCGAACATGAAGTTGGCTTTCGATATACTCTGATCGATTTGTCTGGTTATTGAAATATCACTGAAAAATGTTACACCTAGATCTTTGATTGTGATGACGCGGTCAATTAATGTTCCATTGATATTATAATTGGCAATTATTGGACATGATTCCCTATGATATGACATTATCTTGCATTTTTGAATATTGAGTTTTAGCTGGTTCACTTCACACCATGGACAAATCTTGTCAATATCCTTTTGAAGCTTGTAAGAGTCCCTTCTATTTATAATTGATCGGAAAATTTTAAGATCATCAGCAAATAGAAGCACGGAAGAGTGTTGAATTATCTTAGTAATGTCGTCAGTAAATATCAGGAAGAGATAGGGACCAATATTAGAACCCTGGAGAACTCCAGATTTTAAATAGGTATCTCTTCGTTAAGTAAGATTGAAAGCATTTGACAAACATTGATGAATAACCAAGCTTGTCAAGTTTAATCAATATCTGGCGATGTTGAATGGAGTCAAAAGCTTTACTGAAGTCAGTGTATATTGTGTCAATTTGCTGATGATTTTCTAAAGCTTTAGTAGTAATGCTAGTAAACTCAACTAGGTTGGTGGTAGTTGATCTGCCAGGCATAAATCCATGTTGATATTATGATAGATGGCTTAAAACTATTTTGTTGAAGGAACTGCAGACTAGTATTTCAAATTATTTAGGTATAATTCTTTTACCAGATTTGAAAATCGGTGTAAGTCTCGAAATTTATCATTTATCAGGGAAAATTCCGGTTCGCAATGATTTATTAAAGATGAGTTTTAAATGTCTGCAAACTAAATCAGCCAATAATTTAATGATGAATGAAGGAATAGAATCAGGTCCACAGCCATAGTGATATGATTTCAGTTAGTATCTCCTCTTTAGAAAAAGCTTGGACATGTATTGCACAATTAGCGTAGCTTGGAGGATGATCATTACAAGTAAAAATTATCAGGACTGTAAATTTTTTGGAAAAATGATGAGAGTTTGATATTTGTTTGGGTCCCGATGCACATGATTTATCCAGATACATAGTGTCCGGATATTTTTTAGTTTTTCTCTTGTCACTGAAAAAAATCCAAAAATATTTGGGATCACTTTTAATATTATTTTGAACTTTGATTAAGTATTTCTTGAAACCATCATCATAGTACGCATAAATTGTTCCTTATAGTTGCAACAAATTTTAGTTTAACTTAATCTGAATAGGTACGTCTCATTTTTTTATACGCATGGTTTTTTCCATATCACTGATAATAGAAGAGACAAAAATTCATATCATTGTCTTATTCTAGGTGAGTTATACTAACCTTATTTTGAGCATCTTGCGGGTGCTTTTCTTTGTAAAACTCTGTTATGAAACTATGTGTTGATATAGCCCATTCGATACATGAAGTAGTTCTGTCGTTCATTGAGGACTATTTTTTAACAAAAATGCTAATTTCATTGCTGGCTAAAATTTGACAGATGTTAGCGGTGATAGCTCCGTTCAACTTTCCTTCATTTTATCAATATAGTAAAATATAATGTAAGATTCGCTCCAGTGAACTGGAAGTGTATTGTAACTGATTTGGGACTCAGATTGCTATAGTAAGTGCAATATTTTCATACTACACATGTTCTAGTACCCGATTCAGACATAACTTTAAATCCGAGTTGTATTGATTAACAGTTGAGTAGTCATACTACTACAAACAATGTTGACTAGATCGACAGTCAAAAACTTAGCCAATTAACTGTTGTTAGCATGTTAGTATGACTGAGGCTTCATCTTTCGGTCTAAAGGTGTGCAATATAAAGAGCCTTACAAGGCAGAGACAATCAATTTGACTCTTCCAAGCGCTGACAATTGTGGACGGATGTGAACCGGCAATAACCACCCAAATGCCCTCGGATAATATGCTGACGAAGCACATTTTCGGGAATTTTTTACCGGTAAGAACAAATAAGACTACAACGGCCCATCCTTAAGCCCTTGTTTTGTACACGGGGATTGCCTTTAAGTTAGACTTTATGCGGTTACAGAGTCACATGATAATATTAAATGAAACATATTGAGTGATTAATTGACCCAATGATGGCGGTTTTCACTTTAAGTGCGACCGGAGGTCTGCACCACCAAAAGACATGGGAAAGTCAATAAAGATCCTAGACCTCCTTCATTAATAATCATGTTCCTAATGAAAATTCGGAACAACGAAAACTTAGAAGAGCGAAGGGACAGGTATGGAGAAGAAGGACTGCGTACTTCTTCTCTTGTTCTTCATACTCTTTCCATATACTGCACTACTTGAGGATACCGAATATTTATAGTTTTATTCGAAGAAAAAACAGATTTCGGGACTAAGAGTGTACCTCTAGAAAAGGATGTCACAATAGACCAATCGAGCCCTAGAGATGGGGGAAAACATATCATAACGCAAACAATTCATTGGAATCAAAAATAATATATTTTTGTACCGAAATAGTTATACAAATTGAAGGGTTCTCCCGTATATGTTCAGATCTCAATGCAGCATACGAACATATCGGTAAATGTCTCTCTGAAATTTTTTACGTTATTAAACAGGACTCATGTGTTACAAGGACTCTTCTTAACATATTTAATCTTAAAATGTAAAAACTTGCTTAACAGACAACGCAAGTATTACCGTAATTTCGTTGGGCTCAGTCAGCAATCGACATTACTGTTTACAACCGCATTCGTAGAGCTGCTCAATCATTATATTATTCGCTTTTTCATGGTTTCTGAATTTTAGCTTCCAAAATGCTTGCCTTCTTCAACTTCTACCTCCATCTTATCAAAATTGACCCAGTAGCCACATTATATCAATAGAGAACCTTATATAATTATTTCTCAAATGCCGCCAATCTTAATGAAGATAAGACTAATACATATAATGCTGCACTCTAACCATTTTGCTCGCATGTGATCAAGGCAATCTAGGTTAATGTCAATATCCAGGAATTAATGATCTTATACGACATCTTAAGTCGGATCAAACCACAAGCCAATAATATTCATGCATCATCATTTATATAGATTCGAGAAAGTGCAAAATAGGACATTGGTTACACAACTGCCATTATTACACGTGTTTATTATGATGTTGGTCCACTAACCGATAGTCAATTGACAGATCCCGTGTACAACATTTATCTAAAAATATGACTCAGAACGCACTTCCCATAATGTCTACATTCCATGGCTTCTTGACTTATGCATATATGTGTATGAATTATGAAACAATCAAAAGCTCACCACAAAACTTAACACTCGACAATAAAAGTTATCTGTGATTGAAAACCAATTTATATACATGTATATGCTCACATTCTAATATATAGATAGAATGCCAACCACTGACCTTTTAGTAATATTTTATATACTACGAGTATATTATCATTTTAATTCGATTTTTTATTTATCCTGGTGTGCATGTTCGACCTATATTTACAGTCAGCCAACACTAAATATATGGTAAAGACATTGTAATACGGTTAAAAAAAGTATAGTGGTGTTCAACTGTACAGGTTTACAATTGACAGTAGTTTTATTCTAATCGATTTAAGTACAGTCGGAGCTATAAATTATCGTAACGTAATTAACAATATTATTATTATTATTAATAGATTTATTAAATGCTATTATTATAATAAGCTACAATTTGCACATTAAAAATTAATAATTTATAAATGTGCGGTTATATCGAAGTGGTTATCTCGGTATGCCAGCACTATATAAGTATTGTTCCGATTCACAAATCACATTGGACACCATACTGTCGAACTATAAATAGTTGATCTTTACAAATTAATATTTGAATGTTAAGGTTACATAACGCGAAGTGTTTTAAATTGGTTATCAAATCCTACACAAACCGATTAAAGCGACATAAACAAATATTATGCTAATTAAGCTTTAAGTTTGTTGTTTAGTAGCGACCGAAATTAGTCTGCCGCATATATCTCATCAAGAAATGAAAATTTGTGAATAAGAGTGTGCAAATATTGTACTAAGCCTTCCACTTAAGTCAATATTGAACACGATTAATTTGTACCATAATCTATACACAACAGAGAACAGAATTATTTATGATTTAAATAGCAAGTCACGATATTAATCAATATTAATACAATTGTATTATATATATATATATATATATATATATATATATATATATATATATATATATATATATATATATACATATATATATATATATATATATATATATATATATATATATATATATATATATATATATATATTTATATATATATATATATATATATATATATATATATATATATATATATATATATATATATATATATATAGATCACCATCGTTTCTATTTAATTTATATTTAAATTACGAATTTGGTATTTAATTTATAAATTGTATTATTTAGCGCATATTAGTTTTTAATTAATCAATTAATTAAAATATTTATATAATATTAGTTATAAATCTATCTATTGTGAATATAGTGTAGAGTCACGATCTTCACGGGGAGATCTTATAGAATTTATACATATGGTGTATATTGTTAGAACAATTAAAATACAATCATGTTAACAAGTATTATGCTAGTGTATAGTGTGAAGTTCGTGCTTACAATTAATATGGAAATATGGTATACTGTAAAATTGTATTACTTTGACGATTGGAATGGATAAACTTTATTTCAAGAGGACCGAAAACGATTATTGTGATTTATGAGGCGTCTAGCAAAATGTATTTTTTATACAGGGTGCGGTAGCTTCATCTTTGATAAATGTCAAAAGGACGAAAGCTATATTTAAATATTATTTTTCTTATCAAAGATTTCTATTTAGAATGTCGATTTGATCAACCAATCCGACACGACTCAGTTTGATATTTTCTTCTTGCATTATGAGCAATCTTTAATAGAAGGCAGGACAGCAGTGCCGTGTCGATCATCAATCGAATCGAGACTCATGTGGGTGACAAATGTTGTAAATGTTGCGGTCAAGTAATAACTTTTATTGGTTGGGAAATCATCATCTCTGATTGGCACAATATTCCAGCATATGGTGTTCAAAGATTACTTCAGTAGATTCTCGAAAAAACACGTTGTTTGATAAGTAGTTACCAAACATATGATTCAGGTCCGACCGAACATTATGTCAATTCATTGTTTGGTAAGAAAAAGTATGTTCGTTTGGAAGCATACATACGATTTGCATTCAGTGGAGTTTTCTGTAAAAATACTTATAGTACAAATATAAGATCTTGGTCCATGTTTCACAATATAATACAACAAATATTAACGATAATGGCAAAGTTTGTATAAGGTGTCTGATTTGAATACATCTATCCAATCACATGTTGAAGCACAGATCTCACATCAACAATTATATCTCATTCAATTTCAATCCTAATGAAGCTTTATCCATCGTGTATTTGGTTTGATCTCCTTGTTGATATTTTGATGCTAGTATATCCTAATCTAAATCCTCATTAGCACAATGTTAATCGTATTTGCACCATGACTTAATTCTCACTTCGTTAGTATGTAGTTGAATACCGAAACAATCCTAAAAATCTTGAATAATCCTTTCCTGCACTTTTGAAATTATTACATCAATTTTGCTGCAGGATGATTTACGTATGGATTTGTTGATGCATTGAAGTGGATGTTCTTGTTGGGAGAAAACACTAAATCAGAATCATGTCAGATAGGAAGCTAAATATTATTTATCATAAGAAGGACTGAATTCTGTCAGCTTTAAAATTAAAGTCATCATTCACCAATGTGATATACATCCCAACATATTCCCCAAATTAAGGTAATTTTTTTTTACTGCCTATGGCTTTTATTCTTGAATCTTTCCTACAAAGGAAACTAACAATATGTAATCAAATCTGAAAGGCTAATATAAATTTAATTAATAAAACTTAACCGTAACTTAAACTCGGAAAATTCTGAATTACCTCGCTAGATCCAGAGGATCCATTTTTGTTAAGTCGCCTATTTCTTGGTCTATTTAATAGTTCCCTGGCTAATCCGTTGGGATGACAAACAAGTTTTAACTGGTATTGTTTGCTGTATACTGATGAATTGTATCGTTTACAGTATCGATAAGTAAATCACGTCGAAGGTTTGCATTGCGTTTACATACCAGGGTGCATTCACCATTGTTCGAAGTATTCGTGATTGCACTCTTTCCAGTTTTATTATGTTGGAAGCACACTCGGACCCCCACAACTGAATACCATACAATTTAGACTTAACTTTGAGTGTTTTCCAATAAACCAATTTTTTATTGGTTAATTGGAAAACACTCACAAAAGGAAAGTCAAGACCAGTTACGCTTGTTAGCCTTAATTTTCCTTTTTATTAGCCATTTTTCGATTTTGTCCAACTCTTCTTGTAGAATTCTTGTTGCTGTCGTAGGATTTTGATGGACAGCTATAGGATTGCAGTATCATCCGCGAAAGTAGAGACTTTCACGTAATTTGATGTTGAAGTGCGCTGTATAGATCAAGTACAACACTGGCCGCAGTATACACGGCCTTGAGGTACTCCTGCATGAATATCATTTAAATCTGTGGACGCGATTTTATATTTCACCAAAACTTTCGATTGAGCAAATAATCTTCAATAATTTTACAGAAACTTGACGGTAATTGTACTCTAATTTTATGTAGAAGTCGTTTTTGCCATACCTTATCGAAAACTTGGGCTATATCTAGGAACTTTGCAGAGACATTTTAGGATTGTGTGAACTTGTTCTCTCTAAATCCAAATTGATCATCCGTTAGATTTTTTTCTTGTTCAAAATTGGCTTAAGTTTTGGCAAAAGCATTTTTTCGAAAAGCTTTGAGAGAGTTGGTAATAAGGTAATTGGGCAATATGAGTTAACTTTTGTTTCATTTTTGCTAGGTTTTGGAATCATTATAACAACTGAAGTTTTCCAGATTTCTGGTTAATGGCCTGTTTTCATTATAGCGTTGAATATATAAGTTATCAGTTTGATACATTTATCCGGTATATTTGACATCATTTTGCCACCTATCAGATCATGTCCGGGTGCCTTTTTTACATCGATGTTGTCCTTGATCGTTTGTTTGACATTGCGCCACTTGTATTTGATTGGCTTACTTTCAGACGTATCAGCAAAATTGATTAGATTTTCTTGATTTCCAACTTCCTCGTTAGGTGTAATGAAAATATATTTGCTTTCTCTACGTCACTTCTTGCCCAGTTTCCGTCAGAGAGTCGTATTGGAGGGAATGAGAGTGTTGGTCGTTTTAGTTTAAGTGTAGCTTTCCCAAATGATAAATCCGTGCTTCAGTAGCTGCAAGTCCCTTGAGATAATGTTTGAAGCTCTTCGTCATGTTTATTTAACAAACCTATTTTCACCAATCTAGTCACTTTATTTAACCTTGATTTAAGAGTAGGTGACCTGTGGAGTTGCCAATGCCTGTGTATTGAACGTTTCGTCCTTGTTGAATATTCGGTGAAAGTTAACGTTTCTTAAAACAAGCAGACTTGATCAGCGTAGCGTTAATCGGGATCTTTGCGCCTTGTTGTAGAATACTACTCTGTTGTTGAACCACTACGTCAACATTCAAGCGTCTTCTACATGTAAAATCATAACTAAAAATTTTTAACCTATTGCTCTATGAGGTCATTTTCCTTTTGGACCAATTTATACCCTGAAACTAAAGGTCCCTAGTTTTAGCCCCTCAATAAGTTTTAACTACGTTGACATCTGAATTTTAAGTATCTAAATTTGCTCTATTCGAAATCGTCCATCACATTATCAGATTGAATTTACCTGGGTCATTTGGTTTTTGAGAAAAAACTGTACATACTGATAGAAGAGTACAGCGGAATTACCTTCAATTACGACTATAGTACTGTATTTAATGGCTATACGCAGCCCTCGTCAAGGGCATAAACGGTTCTGAACAACAATGTTTAAGCATCTCGAAATGGTCGGCTAAGCAAGAATACTAAAATAAAACTGCAGGACCAAAATTATCAGCGCATGCTGTTAGACAAAGTTGGGGCTAAATCTAACACGAAAATTGTGTAGGTGTGTTGATTTGGATGATAAACAACATTCTGATTGTCAAACTAAACGGAAACAGATAGTAGAAAGAAAATACTCCTTCTTAAGTAAAACTCAGAACGAATCTCTACTATCGGATTTTTGACCGAAACAGTCCCATCTTTAGATTTAGATTTAAAGATCTCTGTATTTGGACCGGATCAAGACGAAAAACTGGACCGACCCAGCGTGCGAATTTGCACGTTGCGTTTTTTGATCATATCAAGCTCTAACTCATACATGCCAACGGGTCGGATCAACACAATGCTTAATTTCAGCAAGATATTTATATTTCAAAAATATACGTGTATTATATAAAGCCCTGGTAGGTATCTGCTACCATACTATTATCGTGAGCCACAAGAGATCCAAGATACTTGAATCTCATTACTCTTTCAAACATGTGGTTACCACTACTGAAAAAATTAGTTTTGGTCTCTATACAACCATAGATCAGATAAATTTTGTTTTAGTCTCGATGTCGGAATAAGATATTGCCTTGATGTGTGTCATAAAGGTTGACTCTGGTCGAACACTAGAATTCATTAGAATGGTTCTCGGTTCCTCATGCACGTACTTATTTGGTATCTGCTCTTTATTTGGTGACCTCTGAAACCTTTTTAAATAGCTCTGAAACCTTTTTATTTATTTATTTTATTTTATTGTATTAACTATTTGAAAGACCTTATCTTCTCGATATGACTGTGGGTGTTAATTTAAACTGCCTTGACCACTATTTCACTAATTCTATTTAAGGTTTGTATTAAGCTAATTAAACTAAACAATCACCAAAATATCCCAAAAATATGACCCAATTTAGTTTATCCTAATATTTATATAAAACACTGCCCTTCTTTGCTAGGTAATAAACGGCAATCAAATAAGTGTGGGCGGTTGATCTTAGCCCTAATAAAGTGTTTATCTCGTTTTTGTAGGTGGCACCTTAACCTTTTAGCCGTAACAAACCCAAATCATCTGTATTGATTATTGTTGGTAAAACCAACTGGTCAATATACGAAAAGACACATCCTAGCGTCGTCCTCTCAAATCAATAAAGATTTATGGGAACGGTCAAATATAATAAAAATAAACCTTCGGTTCGTTACCATAATAAATCGATTTTTTTGGAAAATACATGAATCACGATTTAAAAATTTAAATCAACTTCTTAAAAATCGAAAAATGATTTACGTATATATAAAACGCGTGCGTGTGCTTATGAGTATGTGTGGGGGCGAAACACGTGTCTAGCACTCGATCATTAAATATGAACTTTTTTCTATTGTGTTCTATTATTGCCTATTACCTCTATTACATAATAACAGAAATGTAAATTTATATATTCGTTCTTTGTACGCGTCTACCATACGAGATGTGTGTATGAATGCCGATAATCTTTCGATCTCGGTTCATCTCTGTAACTTTAGTATATTAAATTTAAGATCAAAACCGTAAACTATAGCTTTAAGTATTTTATATAATCGATATTGTATAGTGATGAACGTGATCATGTCGCGATTCAAATCAATATTTCCCATAAGCTTTCGATATGTGACATTTCAGTAGTCTAAACAATTTGCATTGTTATTTGCAGAACACGACACGCATTTGTGGTTATACATCGTCAATCATTTAATATTTATAATGCAGATTCGCGGTGATAAGTGCTTGTCGTGGTTACGCTCAATGTTTTATTTTTATATTGTTATATGTGTCGCGTATCCAAGCTGGAGACTCATTAGCATATTCTGTTTTATTTCTTTAAAATCTATATTTATATAACGAGATATACATTTAGAAATAAAAAGTCAAGGTCTTTAATTCAACTACTATTATTATTACATCAATTAAATAAATCTGATTTATATTGAAAATAAAAGTGATTTTCGACATTCAGTTATGTTCGTGTCTTGATTTATCTTCGATATAATGGGTTTATCTATAGAGTTTCCGCTAGACTACAACCGGAAATTGGCACATACCAGCCCATTTGAGTGCCAAGAGTTTGGTTTATCAAAGTATTATCCACTTTTACGATTTTATTAATTTTGGACATAAATCACGATATATATATATATATATATATATATATATATATATATATATATATATATATATATATATATATATATATATATATATATATATATATATATATATATCGCATTGCAATAAAATTAATTAATTTGCAAACAAGAAAACACAAAATTTGACGACCATACGATGAGTTAATCAATTTCATATGCTACCTTTGCCGATATTATGCCACATCAGCAGCTTACACGCAGATGTATATCGTTTGGTCTTGTTTATTTGTTTTAAAGTTCATGGTTGGGTGATATAAATAAAATATTGGCTACTATAAATATTGTTTAGCATTTAGTGATTTTTGTCGAAACTAGAATTTTTAGTTGATCAGGTTTGATCGATGCAGATACAAAAGTAATGGCAAATTCCAGACTGTTTGCGGGTGTATTGCATGTTTACTTAAAATTTAATTTTTTTATATAAATATATAGATGGTCTGTGGTAAGTGGGCGTACATGTGTCGTCAAATATATGTATCAAAGTGCCAAACTGTTTCGGTTCAGCTATAGCATTGTTTTATTCGCTGGTCTGCCAATACTCATCGCTGCGATCTCCCTACTTTCCTTTTCCCTTGCAGATTACAGCCCAATGATTTTCTGTGTGTTTTCATATTGCACTCGAAATCAACGAAAAGCAGGTATATAGTGGTGAATTCAATTTACTAAATTTCTCAGTAATAACACGGATTGAGTTAATGTGATCAGTGCAACTTCTTCCTAGTTTAAAACTAGCTTGCTCGTTTCATAATTGTATATTGATCGTAAGAGATACTCATGCCAAAGCTAATCATTGCGAGTCCAGTAGAGTCTTACTTGCCACTCCGTTGATCCAAGGGTGTTGCTCGTTTCGATATTTTCGGAGCCATTGATAACGTTTTCTTCCAAATATACTTTTCGAAATTGTAAGTTTGCCGGTGAATCTTCTGGGTGAAGTGGTTGCTGTTGTTTTGGATTGCTGTTACCTCTCCAGCAGTCTTGAGAATACTTCCTGCATATTTTCTTTGATCATTCCTTGCCGTTTTCATTACTGGGCGTAATTTTTTTTAATCCTCGTTTTACGTTTATTTGTATTTCTAGTTGATGGCGTTCCTGAATGGGATTGTATTCATGTAAATAAGATTAATAAAAGAATCGACTACAAAATGTAGTCTATGAAGTGGAAAGTCTAAAGAGATATAAGCTGTACTCGAAATCATATTTAATGGCTTTACATTTTTACAAACAAATCAATTGGAAATATTGCCTTTGAATAAACATTCAAATAGAATCCACAAAGGACGAGCAACAAAGTCGTTCAAAAAGATGATTGCATTTATTTGAAATTCATTATATTCTGAGAAGCAACTTCAGATTGTGTAATCCGGCTTTACAGCATTAATTGGTTATATGGTATAGCAAAGAGATTAAGCTCAAATCGAGTAGTCACATCCTTAAATTTCAAATATATAGAGGAATCTGAATATTGGGAAAAAATGATAGTTTATGCTGGAAGACCTACGAGTACGTCATCTATCTTTCGAGAGTTTTGCTAGGGTCAAATAACCATATATTAAGCTTCTATAACGATGATTATTGATATGAAGCGGGTAGCTGCTTCATTTTGAATATTATTTTGAAGTGATTTGTGCTTCGAGTGGATGCTTGTATATGTTGTAATTTGCTACGACGTCATTGAATGACTGTGTGATCGAAAAGATCAAATCTATCTCATCAGGAATATACTACTGGTTTTGATGTCCATACTGTGCGATTCGTATATGTACGCTCAGTCGTGACGCGACCGTGCCAGCGAATAACAAGAACATGACTCGAAATATCGATTTTATTAATTGATTGAATTCGTGATGATAATTGTTTTTGCGAACTATTTGAGTAACTCTGAACGCCACATTACTCGCTGCAAATAAATTTCGCGGATTTCACCCGCTGAGGCTTGCATGCTGTATTTGAGGGTGCCCGCATTCGACCGCCTAAGTGATTGGTTTTGTTGCAGCATGAAACGAACTTTCTGGAAGAATCTGAGCCTCGACAGCGTGAAACGGACTACCATCATTAAGGGAAAGCAGACAAATTCCATTGTGAGAAATTAATACTTGCCGTGTCAGGTTAGAAAGCAGATAAGATGAAATTTCTGGGAGGTTGTTTCAGAAGATATTGACTTGTAATGTTCTCTAACAGGGCCGTTATGATTAGAATAGTATTTAAAGTAGGGCTTGCATTATCGGTAAACGGTAAATCGGTTTACCGGTTTTACCGTCCAAATTTCTTTACCGATTTACCGGTAAAAAATCAAATGTTTATAGATAAATTTAAGTTTCACAATTTTGAAATAACTGCTGATTCACTACCGGCTTTATTTTCAAGAATATAGTAGCCAAAGGAAGTCTACCATTCGTAAAATTTTGTACCTCTTAAGATTTAAGAATGTTACAAATCGCCAAAGAATATTCCGTTCCAAAATCGTCAAATTCAATAAAACACATTGTAATGCCTTACGGAGAAAAAATTCGAATGGTGACTGTTTTAGCCTCACACTCGAAAAATGGAGATTAATTGAATTAAGGGCCCACACGACTACATGGAATTTTGCTTACAAACAAGTGCTTTGAAATTCTAGAAAACAAATTGCAAGAACAGGAAAAATGATTATTAAAATTAGAAAATGAAGCTACTTATTGTGAATCTGAAGTCGACGAAAAGACGAGAGGGATCATGATTTCACAATCATGAACAGAATTCACTCCGTAGTAAGGAATTGCATGGTGAATTAATTATTAAAATAAAATAGCGAAGAACCAATTATTCAGATGTATTCCAGTTTTTATAAAATCCGATGGACCATAGCAGAAGAACTGATAACAAAAATTATGATTTATTTAATTTTCTAAGTAAAACTGCAACAGTCAAAAATATTGTGAGAATTATTGGCCAACAATGAAAATTGCAGATTGTAGTATTTCCGACAATAACACTGATCCATCTGATGACTATCCGGAATACTTTCTGAACCACAACAGGTCACGATGAAAGAAAGGTTGCAACTCAGTTTTCAGAAGAAACACGAAGTAAATTTTTACTATGTGAGCGACCCAATTAATACCAAAAAAGTATAATTTACTAACTGGTAAATTACCGGTAAATCGGTTAACCGAGCGATTTTTTATCATGTACCGGTAAATGAAAATTTCGGTTACTAATTTAAACTGTGTTGTACTTTGAGTTGATGATGGTATGTTGTATTTCACTAAGCCGGTTTTGGATCTGATGATGACGTCATTGTATTACCGTGTGATCAATAAGATCAAATCCATCTAATCAGGTATATTCTACCGGGACTTGATGTTGTAGTACCATGCGATTCGTATATGTACTTTCAGTCGTTCATCCACTTTATAGTGAAACATGGATGTATTTCGTTGTTATATAAGAAAGGATTGTCATCGGATATTGAGAGAAGTAATTTATTTGGCATTGTTAAAGCTACAGTAAAGCAGACACCTATGAAGCACAATAGTTCGCAATAGTAGCTGATTTCAGTAATCAATTGCACACCATGTAGCAAGTTTACTCCCACAGAGCTTGAACATTCGAGCCAATTACATCTCTAGTTCTGCGATAATTGTTCATTTTATCATATTGATAGTAATTATAGATGCATATCAAACAACATAAATTGACAAATTTCATTAAGTCATCAAAAGTCATTATCCAAAATTGCTAATTTCTATTTCCGACTAATAACATAATTCTAATAATTACTTATGTGCACTTCGTGGAAATTAATTAAATATCCATTTAGTTTATGTTTCGTTAACAAATAAATTTGGTTAAAAACATGTTCCATGCACGAGTTTATGGCAACAAGCAAGCATATATGTATATATACACCCAACATAAGACCGCATGTATATAAGCTTACATACATAAGTACTTTGCATTACAATCATTATTACAATACAATTATATTCAAAGTACTTATTCTTACATATATATGTGTATACATGTATCATGCAATGTAATTTCTTAATTTTTTTGTTTTGGTTGGAGTTAATAATAAAAACCTTAAAAAGTAAGCAGTCGTAAATAAGGTATGCAATTTGAGCACAAGAAATTCGCTCCGATACAGACACCAATATTCAATTTAATCTTTACGACCAACTTGCAATGTTAAAATGTTGTACTCGTGAGGCACTTTCTTCCAGAAGCGAAACCCGGTACTGTATACAAATATATATAAGTCAATATACTGACACAACCTATCCAAACATACGCACACAGCTTTTTAACCAGCAGAAATTTATACATTACACACGCAGTTCAATGGACGGCCAAATTAATTTTTATTTTTAGTTTATTATTTTTGGTTGTTATAAGAAGCATATACTTGCATATATATACACTTATATACGATTACATTTTTGTTGTAATTGGTTGTATATACAGATAAGTTGTTTATATAAATAAATAAATGTGTAAAGTTTTTATTATCATTGTAATCAATGAAAATTTTTTGTCTTTAATGCATTTTTGGACATTTTTCAAGAATTCTTCAACGAATATCTCTCGTCTATAAACCCAACCCCTCTTACGTAATTATCGTTAAGCTCAACGTGTATGTAAATTGATTTTTAATTTGATATTTTTTACGATTATGTGTTTGAGTTTTATTAGCATGTACGCATATGCGTTAACTTTTATACGTCTTATCTACATGATTGTCTCATAGTATAAAACTAATCAAGAAGTCCATTAAATCGTAACATTTTAAATTTATTGGGTATTTAACGTGTTATAAAGCTACAACACATTGTGATCATTTACAATTGATTTGATCAGATTTTGAGTTGACCACTCAATCTTCATAAACAAGCTCAACGAGTTAAATGGTCAATTCTTACCAACTATATGCCAGGATGAACTGTAAAAGATTCCATTCTATAAAGAGGGAACTTAATTGATTCAAATAACTATTGCGGAATGTTCGACAGCGGTATATTAACGTTTCGAATATTTCGTATTTTATAAAACCAAACTCGTTTTTCGTATAGCGTAGTGACAAACAGTCATTCTCACTCATGTGCCACTCATTCTTCCATTTTCATTAAAGAAAGTGAACAACTTGTATCAAAGAGGAGTATATAGATTCTAGAACATCACTTAGTGATAAGTATTCTCTAAAGTATCGATGAAAAAGATTTAACATCATAATACTCGCCTTGTGCTATTAGCTTCTCGTTTTCAAATTAAATAAGGATGCCGACACGTTTCTCATGAGCAGCAATATTACCAAATTTACACAGTCTTACATAGGTCTAGACTTAATAAGAGAGATTAGGAATTATATCAATAACTCAGAAATGAGAGAATGCTGCTAATAATCGCTGGTTTACATCCTAAATCCCACAAACTAATTCGCTCACAGTAAAAGATCGAAAATGTAATGAAGTACTAGGATATATTTTTAATATAATAAATTGAGGCAAGAAAAATATAATATCGACGGTTCGAAACCTGTCAAAACCTATAGATTCTGATCAAATAACGTCATATACGATTTATAAAACCATGTCATCACTTTATTGGTTCAAAATTAACTTTATTGCATTTCAAAGCTTAATTGCTGAGCTTTTACTGCAAGCTCAGCAAGCAAGCTTTGTTCCAAAACAGCAAATTTCTAGTATACAGTGAAGAAAAATTTACTCAAATATTTAAAGGATTCAGTTTATTTGTACATACATCCTCTACGTAGTTCAATACAAAATGTTGTTGTTGTCAGTATCATTTTATAGTTGTTGTTGTCAATTTATTAACTAATAAATATATGTTACAACAATTTATTTTTTTATGGTGAATCATATAAAATGACTTCGACTGAAACAAAAGTTTGGAATATTCAAAGCTTTTTAAAAAGCTTTAATTTAAAGCTCAAAAAGCTTAAAATAGCTTAAATATCAAATTTTTTTAAAATTTCGTATCAGAAGTGATTTCCATTAAGCCAAACTCTTAAACTAGTATTATTTAAGCTCTGATCTATATACAACCTGGCAAAAGCTTAAAAAAGCTTTTATGTTCAATTTTTTTAAATCTCATATCAGAAGTTGTTTCCATTAAACCAAACTCTTAAACTAGTATAATTTGAGCTCTAATCTCAATATAACCTAGTAAAAGCTCAAAAAGCTTTAAATAGCTTTAATGCCCAATTTTTTTACATTTCTTATCAGAAGTGGTGCCCATTAAACCAATCTTTTAAACTAGTATTACTCAAGCTCTAACCTCAATACAACCCAGATGTGAATACATAATATTTGTTGTTGTCAAATTGTTTATAATAGTTTTCCTAGTCCTCTAACTCGTCTTTTATTTTTTACGGTTTTGCGCAATTTTAATTGGTTTATTTGTTGTTTACGATGTAGTTTGTTTAAATTACTGCATGTTTCGCTTTTCAGTGCAATAATTATTTTAGTTACAACCAATTGCAATTTCGTACCAATAAGACACGATAATGCTGGATTCTACGAGTTAATTTGAACCAAAATACATCATTTGAATTGATATTAATAGTTAGAAAGTGATTTGAAAAATTGAATAATTTAGTTTTTACCATCATAATACTAGTGCAATGAAATTCGTTTATTAAAGTAATTATAACACCTTACCGTGTCGCAATCGCATTTCCAATAATTTTTAAACGATCCATGTATGCTCTTCTATTCACGTCGTTAATCAGCAAGTTTTGAAATCCTAATTTTGACGGAATCAAAATTATTTTTTGTTAGAGAGTAATGTTCCTGATTACATTTAAAATTATCGTTGTTGTAATTTATATAAATGTCTACAGTGTATTATTAGCATTACTCAATCAAATGTGGGACTAACTATATGTTGTGACAGTCAATGTGACGCCATCAAAAATCTTCTAAGAATCTGGTTTTCGTTTGGTAATGAAAAATGGAACAAGCAAGTCTAAAGTCATCTATAGTCTGGAGGTTTTACAAATATATAGTGGAGAATGTAGATGCCAAATCGATAGTATTTGGTGAAGAACACATTTTCTATTCAAAAACTTTTTAAAATTTGATTTTGAACCGTTCAAAATAAAATAATACCGCGGTTTTTAAATTAAAGCATTGTTTTAATACGATTAAGAAAAACTATGCAGTACAGAAATTGCTTTTTGACCCAAAACATCATCTTATTAATCTCCAACTATATCGTTAAAACTCAAATCCTAAACGACATATAATAAATTATTTATTTACACATTACCTACTTACCTTTGTACCTGCGGTAAAGTAATTTCTCAAACGAAACGTCACACAATGACATATCACAAAGTAAAAAATAAAATAAAAATGCAAAATAATAACAACAATAATAATAAAAAATAATAATAATAACAATATTCCCACACACAAGGAGATTCCACACCGACCACGTGTTATTGACTCACCCAAGGTTCAAATAAATAAATACGATGACGATTTTTGCGCCACTTCGTACACTCCATTATATACTCCCCGCAGATTCCTATATACATACATATTGTGCATATCAATTTGTTTTGTATGTGTGGTTAAATTTATCAATCAGCCACCAAAAATTATTCGAAGATCACGAAAAGCAAAAAAAACCAATTTGTTTGTTCAAAAAATAACTCTATTTATAAAAATGAGAGGGAGAGTGAAATCTACCACTGTATTATACACAAAATAAAATCGAAAATAGAAAGAGACAAATATATTGCAATATTTTAGCTCTCTTTATAAATAATATACAATTTGTATGTATTAAAGTGAGAGTAATCGCGATCGTGATCATGATCTTCTCTCATTTTTTTTCACAATCTTGTACTCACTAACACATTGCTGCACACCACTATTTATTTATATTTTTAGTTCAATGAACTTGATGTTTGGATTTGGAGAGAGTCATATGGTTGATCATTTTACTACACACATACTCACACACAGAGTGTTTTTTTGTAATTATGATGATCGTGTAGCACACACAAACAGTAAACGAACAAAATATTGACATTTCGCGAAATAAATAAATAAAACAAATTAATTTTTAAATATATAAATTTATAGTTTTCTTCTTTTTGAATTGATTTTTTTATATAAATTATTTACATTATTAAATTATAATACAAAATATATAATTATTTTATTAATATTTAATTTCTTATGTTTTTTTTTATATTTTTATTTTTGTTTTTTTTTTTAATAAATTAAATAAGACAAATTTAATGACTATAATATGTATATAAAAAAAGTAATAAATTGGGTGGGAACATAATAAAATAATAATAGTTAAAAAAAATAATATTAATTAACAAAAAAATTATATAATTAAGAAAAAATTAATAAAAGGAAATTTTTTAAAATTTATACACGGAAAATTCCACCAAAAAAAAAAAATTAAATAAATTAATTAAAATTACAAATGATTTTTATACCAAAACAAATTTTTTTTTTACTAAGACTTTCGTCTTCTGCGACAACTGGATGTTTCTTCACGACCTCGAACACGATGCCATCGAAGGATTCGACGTTGTTTTTCCATGATTTTAATTTAATTAAACAAAAACATTAACATTAAGAAGAATACACTAAATAAAATAAATGATCAGTCGGGTAATTAAGTTTTTTGTTGTTGTTTAAATATACAATATAATTTATATATTTATATAGGATTTTTGTTTTAAGTAGAATGAGCCTGCGCATTAGCGATTTGATAATTTTTTTTGTTGCATTTTTACATGATGGCACGTGTTTTTTTTCTACCATTTGTTGAATGTTGTGGCGGGTGGCGATACATTCCGGTGGGATCCAAACGCTTAACGTAGTTTGACATTTTGACTTTGATCACGAGGTAAATCAACTTTTATAGAGCAAAATGTTTATTTAATAGTAGCCAGTTGGATCTAGTGTTGAACCCATTTTATAATAAAGTAATATATGATTATATGATCGTTGAATATTGATCGTTTAGTACATTCCAGTTGGGTCGAGTGCTGGAGCCATTTTGACAGTTGTATAGATTAATAATTTGCGTATATATAAATAATTTGATTGAATAAATATTTAATAGTGACCAGTTGGATCAAGAATAGCCATTTTGATATAATGTAGTGCAAAAATTTAACTCTTTTATAATATTATATGTTAATCACGCAGACGAATCGTAGTGATGTAATTTTTATTTTATTTTTTAATGTGTTTTGAAAGAAATCTATCCAATTCGTTTTATAGATAGATGGTTTTTGCTCGAAAGTTCATCAGCCGGCGAAAACTGTTTTTGTTATTCTGTGTATCTTCACGATGATGATGGTGATGATGATGATGACAATCTCTTTTATTATATAAAAATATATAAATATTTTTAATAGTGACCAGTTGGATCGAGTGCTAATTCCATTTTAGATTCACTTTTTTATTACAAATTTCACTAAATAATTCACCACGTATATGTATAAAATGCCACTGACACTTTTTAATGACTATTTATATTAAATATAATTACTATTAATTACAGAAGCACATTAATGTTTTATATATTTATAGAAAAATAAACTTGTTTCTAATAAACTCAAAAAATCACGTTGTGAGAATTAATTTTATAAATAAAAAACTATTATTTTTCTCTTTAAAATTTTTAAAATAAAATACTTTGCTCTTTTATAAAATTTTACTTTACTTTACAGAATAAGCGATGTTATTCGGTCGAGCGATGTCGATGTTATGAATTGGTATTCGTATTGTCGGAAGTTTAAATCCTACTGCTTAAAGCGCAGTCATACGGTTGATACAACAACTACAAACTATTTTTAGTTTTTTTTTTATTGTGTTTACACTGTGTATCTCTTCTATATACTCATTTCACATTATCACTATCAAATACTAGCAAAAAATATTGAGCGGAATCTCTTCAATCTCTCTCCATCTCACTCTCTGTATAATATATAAGACACACATTTATATCTTTTTAATTCTATTTTCTTACTTCTTTTTTGTTGTTTTGGTAATAATTCGGGAATACATACAACAATACACATTTCAGATAAGATTTGCCTCTCTTTTCTATTTTCTCATATGATCGGTTGATCGTCATACAAAAAAAATTATTGAAAAATAGGCCGCATTTTTAGCAAATAGAATTATTCTATTCTTAACCACAAAAAAAAACTCAAAATTCTTTTAGGGTGGGGGTGTTCTATAAACATACATAAATTCTTAAGATTGTAAAAAAATTTCGGCAACATGCGATCGAGGAATGCATTTGGATTCGTTTGATTGGATTTTTGATGTTGGTCCTTATATGCCTCCGCCTATTTTTTTAAGTGTTTTCCGTATGGCATCATTAGTTAATTTTTTTTTTTTTTTCAAATATGATCAGTTTTATGATCATGCATGCGATCGTGATGATGATTCAAGCGATTTGGTTGTTTGAAGATCTGGGAAATTTTTTCTTTTCATATATCGTGTTATGAGTGTATAATATTAACATGTGCGGTTAGGGTACATTGTGATACTTAACCAACTTCGTAGAAAAGTATTCGTGAATATAAAAAAAAAATTGAGTGGAAAATATCACTCAATTAATTTCACTCATAATTATTTTTTGTATAATCTATGTAAATTTAAATAAAATTTTTCAATTGATTTCTCGAAACTAATTTGATAGAAATTATAATTGCTTAGTTAGTATTCACTGCAATAAGACACTTCCCATAGTTACGAGTGAACTTTTACACAGTGTTTTGATTAGTATCAATCAATAGCATACTAAGAATTGAAATGTGTTATTAAGTTCTGTTATATTTCAAATCATAGTTCTAGAACGATAAGATTGTTGGTTAATTGGAAATCAGACCGAAATCAACAATTTTTAAGGGATTCATAATGGATAGACTATTTTAACAGTCATAAAACTTTATAAATTTATAATTTTAAAATGTCAAACCTCGCGAGCATTATTATTAGGATGTACTGTTGAGTGAACTTGTACCAATGACTTTGAGTATTATTTTTTCTAAATCAAGAAATAGTTGTATTTCATAGATTTGTTCCAATATACCATTGCAGTTAACATGCAATAATCTTTAGATTATTTGAAATTAGCAAAGAGAGGCTAACTCTAATGATGTTTGGGTTTTTTCGAGTAGGGTGAGCCTTTTCAAGATTGATATGAGGGTTTTTTCTTACCTTTCTAAGTCTATTAAGAATGTCTTGTAGTATTTGATTAGTTTGGTAACCACTTGAATAATCAACTGAAGCAGAGCCTTGTTGTTTTTTCGAATTTGGGTTTATTCTTGATCTTCTTGTTGAGACTGAGTTAATTTATGGTCCAGTACTTATATAGTTGTTTCCCTTCTTTTGTTGCCAATTTTTTTCATACTACTCTCTTATAAAAATGTAACCTCTGTAGTTGGCTGGGTGTGCTCCTCCACAGTTGACACATTTTGTTGGAGTGTCTTTTAATTTCGTACATGTATCTGTACTGTGCTTCCCTACTTATTTAACGCATCTCGGCACTTTATTACAAAAGTTTAGTGTATGTACATGCACTGTGGACCTTTAGGACTGTAGAATCAGTTTCGCATCATTTTTCGCAGATTGCATAGAAATTTTTAATGTCTTCGGTTCTTTCGAAAGATAACATATATAATGGAAGAGGTATTTTGTCGCCTCTTTTTAGCAGTTGGTTAACTACGTTAATTTTTAATCCTTTCTTTAAGAGATACTCTTAAATTCTTTCAGGTTTGCATGATGCATGAAGTTTCTTGAAAATAACTTTGGTTTGCCTTGTCTTTTACCTTGGTTTACGTTGATTTTTCCTCATTAAAAGCTCCGGTTAGTTTTCTATAACATTCACCGTCAGGGACATTTATTTTGATATATCACCACTATTTAACACTGTAGCTTGGAATTTTATCTAGTGGTTGTCCACTATTTTACTCCTGTTGTAAATTCTTAGTTCCCGTTTGGAATTATTGGTTTTTTTCGTTTCTAGTTTAGTCTGAACTGCTCGATAGATTATTTCAGTTCACGTGAAGCCTGTGGTGATTTACTCATCTTGCGTTTTTTTTGTTTTTTTCACCGTTTAAAATCCAACCTGTTTCTCTATTGAGTTCTTCCTCGGTCTGTTTCATAAGACACTTGGGCAGCCGGGCTGTCTGAAGTTGGTTTTAACAGAGAGTTTTCAAGTAAAATTAATTCTCACAGCGCTCCTGGTAAAGTAGGCTAGACAGTTAATACTTTGAATATAGCTTTCCCGTCATATTGCTCAATTTGCATTAGCGTACTGTCCAATAATTTTCAATATATCTTCCACTGGTTTTTGACGTAAACTTCAACTCAAGCCACTTGGAACACGGCATCGAAATCTACATAAATGAAATTATAACACAGTTTCACATACAGATAGCAGCCTAATGTGCAGTCAAATCGAAAATGTTTATGTCATTTGAAAAAGTTCAACGAAAGCTGGAACACTCATTCTACGGATTTTGGTTTGATGGAAACAACATGTAAGAAAACTGCTGATTGTTCCAGACTGAAATTGCTCCTGATTAATACATTAATTTGTGAGTGGAATATTTTCAAATATTTTTATGGATCGATAGTCTGCAATTCGACACATAACCATCTAACTGTCTATTCGTAAAGGTAAGCACGCTAAATTATATTTCTTTTATGAGTCAGATAAATGTCCGTGCATTGTATACATAGGATTTTTGATTAATATTCATCATCTGTTCGTAAAACGTACGACCAAATCGAATAAATTAAACCGTCAAAATCGAAGCATATATACTCCAAAATTATATAACCAGCGCAATGACCTTATGTCCATCGATAAATTATACAAATAAATAAAAATCGCATCTGCATTTTCGCCAAACAAAAGAAAAATAATTCTTATTAGTCGCTTACCTCCCCCCACTATATATCATCGAATTGAAGACATACATTTATCGACCTTATGCTAATATCGTTTTGGCCCGAGTCCAGGTACATAAATCTCGGATTACATAAATCCCGAATTAAATCAATATAAGAACGAGGACCGCGCGCGTTAGATGATATTCTCGATGCGTGCATTAATAAAATAAAGAAAGACATCTGACCGACGAAAGATCAAATCTCATATATATCTACAACAACAATGGGACGGGAGGAACAAAAAAATCGTATCCCACTTATTATATACCAAATGATATATAAGAACCACACAAAAAAAAAATTATTACACAACGTGAGGTATAACATCTAAACCGTTATATTTCTAAAACAAAAAGTCGACGAAGAAAACTCAATTAAATTTCTTATCATATACTTACTCTACAATTGTCTTCTGACCACAAACTAAATATTATGTATAGGTATGTACATATAAGAAATTATAATTTTTCCACGAAGTTATTTTTATGAAACTCTTTTTAAAGCATCCATTAAAATTAGGTCAATAAACGTACTACAAAAGAAGCAGGAAATAATCAGCTTTTGCTAACTAATGTGCTGTCGTGATTTTTTATTCTTAAGTTTTTTTTTTTTATTACTTACTAACAAAATTTACAGTTACGTTTCGTGTATATCGCGTTGTTGTTTCGCCAGTAAATGGGTCAAGTAATTTTTTTTATTTCTTATATATAAGAATAAAATAAAATATACAATAATTTCTGATACTACATATATATACATATACCAGCAGTAGATATATGTACATAAGATGACTTTTCTTCTTCTTCTTCGTATCGTTATATCTTATGTCTTCGTTGTTTCTGTTATGTACAACAACAGCAGAATATAATATTGATGATGATGAGCTGGGATCGTTTTATAACAACAACAACGACATTGAACAATCTTAATGGGTACCATCACAAAGGTGGCTAATTGTCTACTGTTGTTGTAGACAGTTTGGAATTTAATACTCTTTCCCTCTGCACATGTATACATGAATTGAATTCAATTAGTTTTGTATGCGACATTTTTCTCGCCCCAGCCATGTACATATTTGCATAATTTTATATCGAACGAATTGTGTTCGTATATATAAGAGCCTCAACTATATAACAAACAGTCGTATATACTATCTATGTAATGAAGAAGAGTATAGAAACTATTTGTAACTGTTCTAAGTCGTTTAGTAGAAGAAAAAAAAACTTGTGAATATTAATGTCAACTTGAATTACCTAGTTGGAGTGTTACTCAGCCAAACTAACCGAGTTGATTTATAAAATGTTTGCTATTTCTTGTCCAATTCCAAATTGACAATAATTTTTTTCCTATCCTTAGTTATTATACGTCTTACGATCGGAATTAAAGTGGTTTTTCTTGTTAAACGAAGTATAAGTGCAAGCAAGAATGCGGAAGGTTATTTGCACCACTTTAGTTGGTAGTTTTCGCTATTTGTAAAGGGGTTGAATTTTGACAAATATTTCTATTGAGTAATAATTTAAAAGATGTTCTGCTGAATTGAAATATGTTGTAGCTTAGAGTCGAATGGAACATCTAATGTGATACTTGTAACGGGGATGGATGTTCGTCTCTCCTATTATCAGAAATTTTTACTCAGATACTTCGTGGCGGTAATCTTTGTGTATATGGACGACCTTTAACTTACCTTTGCTACTTTAAATGAACAATTGTTTCTTTTATCTAATAGGGCAGGAGCCGTAGAGTAGGAAAAATGAACGACATGGTACGCGGTTTCTCTATGCGCGATTCAATGGATAATAAAATTTCGAACTGAAATGTAAAAATGAAACACAAGTTTTTGTTGACGATGTCTTTCAAATTGACGCTCAAAGTGGTAAGTGTCGTTGTTAAAAAAAAACGACAAGGTACATGAGTAGTTATTTGACCAACATAATGTAGATCTCACATTTTAAAAAAAATTATTCAAGCGTCGAACAGATGTTGGTGACCTTCAGTCAGAAAATGAGATTTGAAACTGGTGTTGTCGTTGTTAAAAAAATTATTTTTCTTAGCCATTAAGATGTAATCTGTTAAAAAAGGTTGAACATTTTTGCCGGAAAATAAACAAGGTGTTTGGTATCTGCCACAAATAATAAGTTCTCCAACTTTTGCTTCAACCGTAGCCAAACTATGAGGAGATCATTGGAAATAATGGAAAAATGCCACCAAACGTATATGTGACTAACAAATGATTTGGCTGTAGCAGAAATCGCATTGGAGATACAAGAAAATGAATCGCCTATTTACGATAACATATTTATACTTCAAGGTAATTGGTAAATACTTAGATGGATCCGGTGATGAATATATCCTCCAAGAAAGTGGAATTCGTGCTTTAGGCTCAACCTTTACCTTTATTACAGGAACACATTAAAATATGTACTCGAAGTAATTCATAATAAAGATAACTTTTCTATTTTATTTATTTTCATTTTTACTATAGATGCAAACGACCTAATTTGCTTTTGGGAACAGCATTTCAAATGTTGCACTTTGAGGAGTTTTTAGAAAAAAAAAGCAGTGGTAATCGATTCTTTATTTGTAGAAAATCATATTTAGAATTCCTCGTATTTTCCTTATTAATAAAATATGAATTAGAATCATTAGAAGCATTTATAGTCGCCGGTTGTAGCTTAATGGCTAAGAGAGTTTCACGCCACGGTCTCGATTTCGATTTTCGCCGTTGACCCAAAATTAACATGTACCGGATGACATACAAGGCGGTTGTGTGTCTAATCATTCGTAGGGCTGACTACCTACAATGTGCACCAATCGTTTAAATGGGTTCGTAAGGTCTTAGTTGAGACGCAGTAAGGGCCTCTAAGCCATATATTAAAAGCATTTAAAGAATCTCCCAACGTTTCTAAAGAGCTTTCACAGATATTAGAAAAATAGTTTATATAGAACTTTTACGTTCCGGTTATAGGACCGATTTACGTAGAAACCATCTGCACATTGCATAGCTCCATGTCAGCCTATAGTACTGACATGGAGGATGGGACGGCACACGGATTTTAACTTCAACTGGGTCTCAAATGAGTTCATCCTCACCGCCGATCGTACCGCCAGGACGATTGATGGTGAAAATCCCTTTTCGCATCCTTGCCCTATCAGGATTCAAGCCCGGTACATCCCGCTCCATGCCGCAGTGTTCAACATGATGAAACAGCTAAATTTTGGTGTACTTATATTGAATTGGTTTCGTTATATCTAGGATTTTCTCGTTGTGTAAGAATGGGACATTTCGAAGCCTATTTAATTTGTCTTGAGAAAATATCTTCATTATTTTTTACATTTAACCATTGTAATTATGCTCGATAACGACTATATAGTATTGACTTAATATTTGAAAAATTTATATAACTTAAACCAAACGCACCCAGGCTTAGAGAACAGCTTTAGAAATCGTGAATTTGGCATAAAACGAACGAAGACAATTTTTCGAAATTACCAACAGATTTAACATTGAGACAAACTATTAATGCAGAAGCAGCTAACAAGTAAACAGGGGACCTAATATGAAATTATTCGATTTCGATTTTTCTCGATATCGAAAAAATTCGATTCGAAGCGGATTTGTCCTAATATGAAAGTTGGGTTTCGAATTTTTTCGATAATCGAAAAATTCGATAAGTCGCGATAGCATAAAATCATCAATTTAAACATAACTTATTAAGAATAAAACTTACATCGAAATTTTTTAATAATTATTTACTAAGTTTGACATAGGCAATCAGTCGTACATAAAATTCGCCAACTAAATAGCAGTCGAATTTTTTCGGTGCGTTCGGAAAAATTCACTGACATTTTTTCCGTTTAGTTTCATAATAGGATGAATTTATTCGATAACATGTGCGTTCGAAAAAATTCGCATCGAATTTTTATTTTTAAGCCTTATAATAGGGCGAATTTTTTCGATATCGAAAAAAAACGATATCGAAAAATTTCATATTAGGCCCCCTATATCTGCATTTGTGAATTCCATCACAGCAAGACAACTTTGGTCAAAAAGTTATTATTTACGGATTTTATTATGCTCAACTTTTTTTAACAGTTTACATCTTAATGCCTATGACGATGTTTCTAAGGATTTACGTCCGAACATGGTTAAAAAAAATAATGAGGACTTGCAAAAATTAAAAATGCAAATTATATTATAAATTGCTAACAGGGAAATTGAAATAACGATACTTTATACGTAAAACACACCAATTTTTGTCTAATTTTGGTGAAATTGACCCAGTTTGTCATCGCCTATATAAAAACCACGTATATATTTGGAAAGCTCACATTAAAACCTTTCAAATGATTTATGAATCTGCTGTGTACCTTATCGTTTTTTTTAACAATGACAACACCAGTTTCAAATCTCATTTTCTGACTGAAGGTCACCAAAACTGTTCGACTTTTAATTTTTTTTATAATGGGAAATTTTTATTATGTTGGTCAAATAACTACTCGTGTACCTTGTCGTTTTTTTTTTACAACGACACTTACCACTTTGGGCGTCAATTTGAAAGACATCGTCAACAAAAACTTGTGTTTCATTTTAACGTTTCTGTTCGAAATTTTATTATCCTTTGAATCGCGCAAAGAGAAACCGTGTACCATGTCGTTCATTTTCGCTACTCTACGGCTCCCGGTCTATAATGTATCATATCGCTTCCCGGTCTATAATGTATCAACGTAGAAAAAAGTAAATTTTGCCTAAAATAACTGGATTACTTGGGTTATGTTGGGTTATGTTATCGTTGCTTAAAAGTAAACCCTGAAAAGGTATTCACAATTTCTGATTTACCTCGGCCAAAGACAGTTCGGCATTTACGGAGATTCCAAGGGCTGACAAGATGGTATCAACATTATCAGTCTATTTACTGGTGCTGATTCTGGCATATCGCTTTTCCATGTCGAACTAACATTTCCTGCTCTTGAAGATTTAAATTATACCAAACTATTTGATTCTTTTAACAGAAACCCAATGGCTCTAAATTTAAATGTTAGGGATGGCAAACTCTTTTATTAATACCTCACCTGGAATATTTTATCCGGATTCTGGTCACCCGGCTTGGAAGACATGGTCGATCCCGACTCTCTAACATCTTTGTTAATATAATTCAAGCTCACAATGCTCCATCATCTGCGAATTTTCAAGACCTTATAATGCTTTTAGAACCACTATTACTGGGCGATTTTGTATAAGGATGTAAAAAATCATATCTCAACGTGTGTTCGATTTTTCCCTCGGTAAAAAAAGGGTAACATTTATATTGTTGTTGTGCTAGAACATTATTCACGCTTCGTTCATTTGAAACCAATTCGACAAGCAATCGCTTCTACCTAAATGGATCTAAGTGGACCATTTAGAATGAGAAATATTTTCAACTTTTGGTATCAAATCTCCTAACAGATCTTTTAAATACAATGTAAATATTCTCCGTAGTCCAATGCTTCGGAAAGGGCTAACAGATCGATTTTGGTTGCAATTCGTGTATATGTATTTCGGTGAAAATGATCAAAAATGGGATGTAAACCTGAGTGAAAAAGCCTTACGTAATGTCATGCATGGCTCAAAATATTATTCGCCACACTTACTTGTTTTTGGGCAGCACTTCGTGTCACACGGCTCAAACTATAAATTACGACGAGAAATGGTAGAACGGAATCCCTGCCAATTATAGGTACCATTTAAGACGGAACTATTGACTAATGCTCAAAAGTCAGTTTTAGCTCAATTGGAAGTGGCACACCAGAAAAACACGTTATAACTTAAGAAGCATAGAGCATCGTTTTAATATTGGCTAAACAGTGTGTTTTCGTAACTTAACTTTAATCGATGCGGCTAGCAAATATTCTGCCAAACTGGCAACCAAATTTTTCAAAGCTTAGTATTATAAAACCATAATCGGTCATGTAGCCTATGACGAAGTGGCAGATGAAAAGGGAAAATGCTTAAGTCAGTTTTTTTAGTTGCTCGTCAATTATAATTATTTTCTCAACTTATTGGATCTAATAATTTTAATGTCTTAATATGGGCATCTTCATAACCAAATTTTATCTGTATAGTAAAAATAACGTAAATACCCACTTAAATCTTAAAAGTTATTGATTCAGCTGGAAACCACTCACACTTCTCTAAATGAGGCTATCAGTTCTTCGTTGACCGAATTATTTATCATATATCCTAAGCCTTAATTTGATAAGACGGTCACTCATCGACAACAATTCAGGATCTTACATTATTATCTCGTTTCAGCAGTAACTGTTTAGCATAAGATTTAACACGAGCACACCAGATTCCAAAGGAATATCTTCAAAAACGGAAACCATTATCATGATCTTCATATGGCAATACTTTCTTAGGAGATGATTATGTGCATCCGTTTGAGCTCCACGATTCATCATATTAACAGACATAACCTAAAAATATTTTCCATTCGGTATTAGCATCATATATGTTATATTGTGAAAATGTCTAGTGTTGAACCGAATAAGCGTCATTTGACTAACTTATTTAATTTGTAGAAATCTATATGTGAGACTCATTGATTGATTGTAGAAGTATAATGTGAGACTAGCTCAAGTTTGCTGAAGTTACCAAAAGTGGTTCCAAAAGTTTAAGATCAGTGAATATATGTCGAAGACCAAAAAAACATAAAAGAAGCTGAAACTTCGCACTTACATCCGGAGTGACTCAATTAACAATTTCATATCGAAAATTATTGGGAATGATAGAAAAATAAGGAAACTGTGTTTCATATAAACTGAAGTTAAGATATCTGGAACATTGACTAAACGATCTTTTGCATCGTATAGTAACTCGAGGTGAAAAATGGATCCAATATACGATTTCCCGCATAAACGAAAAAATCAGGTGAAACAACTGGCCATGCTTCAACATTGACAAACATCCCGAATATTCACTAATGTTGTGTATTTGACCGGATCAGCTTAGTCTCGAGTATTTCGAGAAGCTCAATTTAAATAAAAAAATTACTATGGTCCTCTCGCTGGTAATTTCGTTCGATCATTGACGCGTGTAGCTATTTATAGTTAAATTGAAATTGCTTGTTGATTATAAATATTTATGGGAATGATATAGATGCTGCTCGAATTACATCATCTGGTTTTGATGCATCTAATCAGGTGTCTAATCCAACCAATGAGGAGGAAGTTAGAACGAATTTCTAAGATTACTTTAATCATTAGCATCTTCTGGTGCTAAAGCAAGAGTGAAGCTACTATCTTTGAAAATTATATGTCAAGGTAAACTTTACTGAAGGTATTCGTGGTAGAATCACTACAAGGATTTTATAAGTGACATCTCCAACTGGTAAGAGCTTTGCTTTTTGAAATAGTTTATCTTAACAGAATTTTTAACAAAATTACTAGTGCATCAGAGTTTTTATCAATTAAACACTTTATATGATGACCAGTTAGCCTCTCTTATCTTAATGACACAGATTTATAGGAAATAGAAGCATGTAAGCGTAAGGTGACTTAATTTGTGGTTTGCTCTACAACAATGCCAGGAATTTTGTTATCTTCATGTTTAGGTTGTTGGAAAATTTTACGGTAAAGCATATCTTGATTGCTGAAAATCGCCTATAGACTCAATTCATATCTAAAAACCTAAACCGCCTACGACTATATACCGCAAAGTCTGCGTAAATAAGCGCAATAAAACCTTCAATTACATTAAACTAACTAAACAAGCCATTTTACATATACATGGTTCAAAATCATTAAAAATGATTCAAAACCACGAATCTGTGTCGTATAAATTGGAGCGAAGAGATGTTGGCCACCGATGTTTTCATATCAAGTGCTTCTTGGCAGACAAATATGAGGTGGTTTCTTTAATCCTAGTTACTCGTGATGAACAATGGATCTGCTACACACGTTCCATTTATACATTTCCTTATATATGATAAAATGCTCATCCCATTAGGAAGTTTTACCTTAATCGCCGAAGCCATACCAGATATTTCCCATGGTTCTTTCGATTGAATACACATAGCCTGATTAAACAGCAACGTACATCATATATGAATATGATTTAAATTTGGTGAATCATAAGGATGGATACCCTCAATACATTCAATCCCAATTCATCTTGTTAAGAAGTTTTTTGAGATTTATAATCTACAAAACTTTACTTTTCAGAAGCACTTAAATCGTCGTACCTTGGTGATTCAAATCAAAAAATACTTCATATCAACATTCCGCATAGCTTCATAATTATGTTGTCAAATAAAAATTGTTTAGATTATGAAATAAACTTACCGCCCAGGTGGCTCAGTGGTTAAAGGTGTGGCAGTTGGAGCGGGAGGTACCGGGTTCGAATCTCGATAGGGGCAGGATACAAAAGGGATTTTACACCATCTGGTTACGATTTGTGGTGTTAATGAACACATCTATGACCCCCTGTTGGAGTGCAGAACTCATGGGCCAACCAATCTTCCATGTCAGTACTATAGGCTGGCATGGAGCTATGCAATGCGCAGATGGTTCTACGAAAATCGGACCTATAGCCGTACGTCCTCGATTTGGTCGTTAAGGCGTAAAGTAGGACGTAAATAAGCGAACCGTGAAAGAGCTGGGAGAGCCTTGAGCCCCAAAAAAGATAGCATAGAAAAATAAATATAAAAAAAAAAAAAAATAAAAAAATAAAAAAAATTAAATAAACTTAAGTATATCGGAAGCGATGTCCATAGCAAAATTAAGGCCGACAAAACATCGAATCCACACTGTGGTGTTTGAAAAAAAAGAACCATCTTACGCTCAAAAAGTCATTTCAGATTTGACAATCTGAATCATACTTCAGTTTTATGACCGATTTTATCAGGAATATTCTACACAGTAAATTTACACTTTACGTAGCTATTTTCAGAGCGTTATGTATTTCACTTTTTCAACCATTGTGTAAATATGGGAAGCTTCCAGAAACATCACCGCTTGGTAATCGATTATTGCAAACATTCAATTCTAACAGATCAGTAGAAGCGATAGGGCCCATCTCATACATGAGATCATGGCTTAGTGGAAAAGTGAATGAGCTGCCAATTATATCGAACTAATAACATGACCAATCCGACACATTTCGCTGTTTGTAATCGTAATTTCCAAATAGACTTTAGGATTTACAATACGTACATTATAATTTGACCCAATGTAGTTAATATACTTGTCACAGTAATAAATGTTTCGATTTTGTATGCATTCCGCCAAAACGAGCACGAATAGAAAAGGTAAATCCGCATGACTCATAACCAACGTAAATAAAATATTTTCCAAATGTAATTAATTTACAGATTACATCGAAAGCACAAACAAACAACTACGGGTGTATACATTTGATTTGAATCCGGTTAATGTGAATGTGAAGATTATGCAATTGAGTATGATACACACAATCGTTTGCGTTAGTTATATAGTGAATTGGGAAAACTACTTGTGTATGTATAGATGATTGACATGCGGTTATAAATCAGACTACCGATCTAATTTTATACCAACAATAGTGCGCCAACTTCCGCATTACTTAAATATTTTATTACGAATTGAACTGTATACAAAACGCCCACGAGTTCATGAATAGAAATATAATTTTTTCCAATGACACAGTCTGATACAATTAAGCGTACTTGGGAATAAGTTGAATAATACAAATCAATTAAAATCCTGATTGAAACACTTGTCTTGAGTATACATATATAAGATGACCTAAAAAACGTCTTTCCTTCTATACAGACGCTGGACACGATATATAGCATTCTGAATCATCCACCCGGACTTTAATCACGTTATATGTTCGCTTTTAACTATAACTGTTAATCGTTTTATACAGTATACGTATATAAAAGATATTCTCGTCGTCTTGTAAGCAGTAAATTATTCTTGAAACGAAATGAGGTTAAATACATAATTACCGTTTCGTGAATCTCTCATATGGGCGACAATATTTGAAATAGAAAGAGATTTTTTTTTAGCAAGTCATCTTATTGGCTTGCGATTTTTTTGTGTGTGTTTGTTTCGGGACTTATCCCAATTCTTTTTATTTAAATCTTAATGGATTTAAGAAGGTTGACGTGTGGATGTATGATTTAGGTCATAAAAAACAAATTTATTTTCGTTTTATATATTCGCGGGGATATTTAATTGATCTGTGGATATATATCGTGGGTTGAATAACTGTATTTTTGCACATATATTAACGTTGAGTTCTGGTTTTTAGGTTAATCAGATATATTCGTTTATTTGGAACAAGAGAACAACTCAGAACTTGTTGTCGTATCAAAAAATTGTTTACCACACTGTTACACTCTCGTAATCGGGTTACACTTTCAATGATGTTTCTTTTATATCTCAAATCTTGGTCACATTATTTTATGACTAAATAATGCTCACTATTGCGAAATCTCGTAAATGAGTAGAAGTCGAAATAGAAAAACATTTTTTGGAAAATATAAAAATGTGGCCGAGAACGCGTAAAAATTTGAACATCCAGGAAATAATAAAGAACCACCTAAACTAAAAGCTTAGCTTTTTTAAACAAGTAGAAAAGGTTAGCTAACCTTCACACCAAAGAAAATATGCAAGTTCTTGACAAGATCCATTTTGTCATGCCTATACAAGCAACAGGTGAGGTATGTATATCTTCTTAGAATAGTATCAACTTATGGGTGTGAAATGTCACTGACGTGGTTAGATGTTCAAATTCAGTTTTAATCTATTAACCGTCCCATTTTCGTAAAGCTCTAAATATTTCTCTGGTTTAACGATTATCTTCCCTATTCCCTATTCTATTCTGGGCATAAATAGAGTTTTTGGCTCCAAGAGTATGATTATTTTGGATAATACAACCTTTTTAAATAATCCTTATTGCTAATAAACGATGAAATGTTGAAGCACATGAAAAACAGCTGAGACTATTTCATTAGATGTTCAAAACCAGCTGAAATCTCTTTTTTTTTTAAATGTGCTTTTTATGTAGCTTGAACAATTCCAAGGTTATATAAGTACAACTGCCAACTGTTATAACCCTGTTCAGCTACTTTCAGTCATACAATTATTGGCAACTACAAATCAAAACGTTGCTGTTTAATTTTTCCTCCTTTCCCAACCTCTAAGATACTGTCGCTTGTAATGTAAACGTCGTCAAAAATATTTTCTACCGGTCCGTTTCACCGTTGATCTTAAAATTGCTGTTAAACATCGGAAAACCTCATTTTTACAGCTATCTGGAAAATTGTTTACAAATATTCTGAGTCTCTTGATACACAGTTTTTCCAGACATATATTGCTTTTCAAAAAATAAATATTTTGGAAATGCGATCGATGAAATAAGAAGTCTTATAGAATAAAAATCCTGGATAAATATGACTTGACATGCAAATCGATTATAAACTCAATTACTTAAGTATTATTAATATGTATGTAGGTGGTTAAGTCGTGTACTCTTTTTTCAGGCTTATATCAGTTTTATGACAATATTAGTCGCTGGTGTCGATTGAATCAATTCAAACGGATATTTGACTCAAACAGATTTCTCTGCGCTCAAGATACTGTTATCGACCAAAAGATTTGTATAAGGCTTTAACACTAAAAATGCTGACAGCGACCCCATTTCGTTAATTTTCAATGTTCAGTTATCTTGTTCAGAGTTGGTATACTATTTACTTAAGTTCTAAACAAGCTGAAGCAGGTATTTGACTTCAGTGGCTAGAATATAAATACTTCTACTATTGTATTTTTGGTTAGACAAGTCTTTGCCCAAAACTATCGTATGCAGTGCTTGATATATATAAAGAGGCTTATCACCAGTGACTTGTATATTGAAATATTTATATCCCTTTGCCTCTGTCCATGTTTAATCTGTTGGTATACCACATTGTTTACATATAATTACAGTAAGAGTCTTTATCGGCTTTACTCATCTCCATAAAAAATATTACAAATTAAACGATTTGTAAAATTGTATTACAGTCGGCTAGTATAGATATAACGAAAATATTGAAGAACGGTTAAGTCCCCGTATAGCTTTGTTCATATTAGAGGTAGAAACAAGTGTCCCAGAACCCATAAAATTTTGAACATCAAGGAAATAGCAAATTACATCTTGACTTGACCATATAGCTTGTCCATCTTGACTTAACCAATTTGGTTATACTTATTAGCCTAAATTTTCTGACTGACGCATTTTTTCAATCATTCAGTTTACATTCGGGGTCTCCCAATCTAAACACTGTTGCATATTCCTTGAAAAGCAGCAAGTATTCGTCTGGTTTAATGATTATCTACTTTCTCTTAACTTTTTTCAAATTCTATTCTGGGCATAAAAGAACTGTCCAAAGATTGAAAGAATGATTTCGATTTCAGTTATGTGACGGAGAGTCTATACAAGAATAAGTAACAAAAGCACATTACAATCTCAAATAAACCCGATTGCATATAAATGTGAAATATTGGAACCTGCGAAAAATAGCTGAGGGTATTGATCGTTCAAAACAAGAGAAAATAAATTTCTTTTGGAAAGTGAGCTTTTTGACGTACCTTGAACCAATTTACACTTATACAACTACCACTACCAATTGTTATAAGCAGCCTATATAATAATTTTGGTTGATAACCAAAAATAAATTCCTTTTCCACCTTTGGTAACCCATAAAATGGGTTGCAAATAATACTACATAATTTACTATCGGTTTGTTTCAGCTTTGAATTGATTATTGAGGAAGTGACAAGTACTGCTTATAGATCACACAATGGTACGTTAAATTTTTAATGCTGAATCTGGAAAATTAATTACTAATATTTTGGGAAGTCTATATTAAAAAAAATTCACCAGATACATAATGGTTTTCTACCCACGATCTGCCAGTAATAATTTATTAAAAATTCAATACCAGAAGTGATTGATAGTGGCCAACAGTTTTCGACAAATATATTAGAAATTGACGAATTTGCGCTGGTGTTTAAACTATTTACACCCTAAACTAGTTATAAACCTGGTTTGACATTTCAAACATTTCAAATTTCAATTCGTATGTTCACAAAAAATTTTGCGAGGTCCATATTTACTTCGACTGGGATTTAGTATATTTATTTTTTTCTACAATCTAGAGATAGTCGTAGAATAAGTCCTAAAAAGTTATTGTATCGAAACTTAATGTGTCCACTGTGCTAGCATTTTCGATTGTGTTAGGTTAAAAATATTTGTTAGTACCAAATATTTTGTGTTATTTCTATCGATCAGTCTATAAACTTTGTCAAAAAAGTCCAGGTTGTTATTGTCCACAATTATTTGGAGAATATGTCTCAAGGAATATGTAGACCAAGTATGAGCAAGTAATCTACACTCCGTTGAGCTTGAAACGTTAAAATAACGTAGAATGAGAACCTCGAGGCGATTGACAGGTATTAAATTACGTAACCATTCCATATCGATATCTAGCATCACATATACAGGGCTTTACATATCACCTTTTTTGTAGCTGCTTATTTACTACGTTACATTAAGTACGATCATATAATCAGATTTTAACGGTGTCATTTGATCTTCCAAAGTTTTGTAGTTCACTTCAGACTTTAAACTCGATAGTTGTTCGGCCGTTAAATCTAAATAGTGGTGTCAATACGACGTTACACTCTTCGATAAAGCTATATGCGGTAGATCAATCAACGATATAATGATTGATCCACCTCAAGACCATTTTCTTTGTACCGTGTACTGATCTTTAATTTAGAACGATCCCTGAAGTAAATTTAAGGAAGTGCAGAATGTCTAGGGTTTCCAATCCGGATATCCGATCTTCGAATAATCCGGATTATTCGACTAATTTTGACTATTTTGACTAATTTTGACTGAAGATACTAGCAAAATCTTCCAACAAGAAGAGAAAACCTCAGGGAAATTATAAAAATGATTAAATCCTTCGGTAAAAAATAATAATTTACAAGGATGTGTTAATGAACAAAAGAGTAAACCATTGCTGATGTTACATTTCAAAATACGGTGGTATGCTTTGTAACTATGATCAAATGTTGTCATCAAATAAAGGAATCGGTAAATAGAACTATAAATGAATTGGGTCAATCCAAAATAACGGAGAGAATCCATTTTAAAACAGTTGCTTGCTATGTTATCGCCCATTGAAACAGCCGTAAAGGAACTAAGTAAAAATTTAGTGTCACTTTTGAAGCATCGTCACAGTTCACCAAACTAAAGCACTTTTTGGATTTGGTGAAGCACCTCTCTCGGTTGGCAATATGGAAGCTGGTGGAAAAATTAGAGCTGTTGAAACAGTTAATGATCTGAAAAATCGAAACCGTTTGCGTCGGTTAACAACAACTGAGAGTATTGCTGCTGTAGCCTGTAGCGCTGAAGAAAACCCAGGTTTGTCGATTTCTCGTCGATCTTTGGGATTAGACGTTTGGTCGATTTTTGAAATTTTCATGTATTTTGCATTAAGACTTAGGTCTTAAGACTTTTAAAGTTAACACAAGAACATAAGCCGGTCAATCATCATAACATTCGGATTTTCATGGAAGAATCACAAAATGATCTGGATTTTCATGGAAGAATCATCTTCAGAGATGAGGTGGGCCTTTTCACATCGTAGGCTACGTTAATAAGCAGGATGGTCTCATTTGGGGCTCAGAAAATCCAATGATTGTTGAAAAGCCTCTCCACCCTCAACGTGTCACTGTTTGGTGCGGTGGTTGGGCTGGCGGTGATATTTGATCTTACTTTTTCAGATAGATGCTGGTGCAACTGTTACGATGTATGAATTATGCTACCGAGTTATGGTAAGTGTTTTTTTATGGCCAGAATAAGAAGATATTGATGTGGACGACGCTTATTTTAAACAATACGGCCTACGTGCCGAAAAAGTTTCCTGATCATGTTATTTCTCGAAGAGGTGATCGCAATTTAGACACCGAGATTATGTCATTTATTACGTTTAGACTTTTTTCTTTGGGACCACGTCAAACATAAAGTTTTTGCTAATGCTCCACAATCGATCAAGACCTTAAAGATGGAATTTGTAAAGTTATCGAGTATAATTATAGTACAATTTTTTAATCATAAATTTCGGATATTCAGAAACCCTAACAATGTCCTTAAAATTTACAAAAACAAATTCATAACACTTCATCCAATTATCTAATTATAATTAGAGCAACCGCTTCGGTTGGCAAAAAATATAAGGCAGATGGAATAACAAAACTTCTATGAAATAATAGGTTTTGCGACTCATCAGAAACAATGGAAGTTTTGTGAACTAAAGAAACAGCTACGGTGAGCTTTTAGAGATATGTGGGAAAAAAATATCTCTTGTTGAAGTACAGCTAAAAGAATTCGATTCACTTAACCAAATCTTTTTAATGCGTGGATTTTGTCACACTTGATAGTTTTACGGACCCTATATGAACGGTTGAACAGACACATATAAAATATACGCATTGGTTTTAAACCCACGAATGAAAGACTTCCTCTTTTCTTGTGCATGCTATTAGATAGAAAGGCGCTTTTTACCTTGACCTGAGTAAGTTATCGTCATTTTTAACGGAATAAACCTGTTGGAAATTCTTATCTAAACCAAATGATTCTGACATTCAGTAAATAGTAGAAATAAATTGTACACATTTAATAATTTCACAACTTCTATTTATAAAATAGTAAAAATATTTATTAACAGATGGTGCTTTAGTAACAATTAAATTTGATAAGAGATAGCGCGTTAGTTTTTTTTTTACATGAAATGATACTTACCTATAGAATGTAAAAAAAACCTTACGTAAATTATAAACTACTGTGGGTATTTTACGTGGGTCTCTTTGAAGCTTCCTGGCTATCTAATACAATATAAGTCTTTATGCACTATTTAGGCCTTTGATTAGGCAGTTGATATATGGCCTGGAAATTCCACCAGAATTTTTATTTAACCCACCGTATTGCTTCTCTTCTGATTTCCTTTATATTTCCCTTCAGGCAGTCCTTAAAAGACTTCCATATTTGCAGTCGTCGGTCATGTTGCAGTTAATCAAGCTAGCACAGTAACTCATAACAAATAGAGGACACTAATATCAAAAAAAACAATGTTAGCTTAAACACTGACCTATTCAGATGAAGCAATGAAACTTTTTAAAGGAGTAACAAACCAAAATATTTGCTAGGTATAAGACGTTATTTAGAGGCTAATTTAAACTATTATTCAAACAATGTCCACGAAAATTTGGATTCATAGATATTCCACATTTGATCATTATATTCCTTGATGTGGTTAAAATTTGTTGCACACAGGAACCACACGACTCTAACTCGTACTACTCACCTTTTCTGCTTTCCTATCGTATTGCACAAAATCAAGTGTCTTACACTAAACTTTACATGGTAAGTTCCACAAACCCAAGACACAATTTATTTATTTATTTATAAATAAGTCTCCAAATACGTGATTTATCTGATTAAAGCTTTTGCACACACCGCATGTTCATTAGAACCCTAGTTGGTTCTATTGACATTCACTTGCAACAACTCACTCTTTTTAAATGTCTACTGGGTGCTTAAATTTGTAAATTTTCCAGCCTACAAACGAACACTTTAAAAGCTCACGTCTAGTTTCCAGAGTTCTTATGTTGTTTGTTTTGTATCCATCCAGATTATGGTGGTAAACGCTGCAGATTTTCATGGTATTGTAATTCGAAGTCATACTCGCAACCACCTTTCCAAGTATAGTGACGTATACATATTTTCTGAATACTCTCTAGTTTACTGATGTTTTTTGAGTGTAGAATGACTTCAGTGATTGCGTCGATGAAAATAGTAGAAATGTAAGGGTCAAGACGGGAACCTGGTGGAAAATTGGATATCAGACGGTTGACAGGTAGGCTATTGGAAAGATGTTTAAAAGCTTATAACATCAAACTCAAATTTCAATCAACCACAGTACAATAAGCCACGTAAGTGATCTCATCTTATCGTTCGTTGAAAGAATCATCGATGTACTAATCATAACATAAAAACGAAAACCATTTTCCAACAATCCAACTCACAGTCCATTCTTGCACAATTATGCGCAGCAAATGGAAAACCAAATATGGTCAAGTAAAAGAGAAAATAGAAGTAATAAAATGATAGCTACAACTAAACAATGAGGAAGTATATAGCTAACAACAAACTATCATTAAATGGTATATCTATCTATATAGCTACACACTACTAGTGACCTAAAATTAGGTCAACTTCAACACACACACACACACATATACATATATTCATGTTTAGTTAGATTTCTTGCTTTATTAGCATTTTATTAGTTTACTTCTTATAATGCTAACTTAAGAATGTGTAAATAAAGTTTTAGCTGACTTTATGTTGTTGTTGTTGAAGTTAACAATTAGCACATCGCATGAAGAGGATTGTGCTGTGTAAAGCAGAAAACACATAAACACAATTTTTTTTATATGTACGTTGTATTTTCTGTAGTCAAACCTAATTGGCATCACTTGAGTTCCAAGAATAATAATAGAATTCATTTTCTAAAATATTTTTAGAAAGAGCACAAGCAAATATTGAATTATAATGAAATGTTTAACATCGCACACGCCGAGACGGTTTATATATATGTACGTTAAAAGTGAGGGTTATGTATCATCACGCAAGTGAAAGTGTCCCGATTTGAGTGTTGGACTAATTTTATATTTTTTATGAAACGTAAATAGGGAAGTTATGGGTTGTCTGTATATATAGTCTTCCCGATATCTGAGCATATATTTTGTCTTCTTAATTTAAACAAACAGAAACCCAAATTCTTATTAAATCATGTATTAAAAGCGTTCTGAAAGTTCATGTCCCCAATAAATATATTTTTTATTTTTTAAGAATTGTGGCGGACTTAATGGTAATATTTGTTCTGTATATATCGACACGTATAAATACGTATAAAGAACTAGAATTATTTTAAATCAATAAAACTATCGTTCTTAATCTTAATTCTATTGTTGAAGTAATAGTTTTGTATTTATATGCTAATTTTTAATATTCTGTCGTGGTATTTACATACGATTTTGTTGCTATTATTTTGGCATAAAAACAAACTGACAATCAGGTCAAATTTATTTACATCGTCGTCTATTTATATATACAGTCGAATTGTACAGTTAATTTTCAAGTTCTTAAGGCAGGAATAATTGATTCTTTTATTTAATTTCGTTTATGTCAATTGTTGTAAAATTACCGGCTTATTTGTCTTAAGTAATACTTAAGTATATACTTAGCAACGACTAAAGACGTTTATTCTATTTCTGTAGATGTATATGGATTGTCTTGATGCCACGATGACCAAGTATATTTGACTGCCCTAGAAGGTCTGCTTCAATCTGTTACGGTCCAACACCATATAACGGGTGGGCCATCTGTCGGTTTAAATTTGAACCACAAATTTTTTTCAATTCTTGCAATACTTACGTCATTCTATTCAGTATATTATCTCGTGCTCGTACAGTGCGTACACCCGTAAATATCGAAGCTGTTGCTGAAAGTGTGCGTGAGAAACCATTAACATGAGTACGAGCAATTAACAAATGGGTACGAGCTTCATAATTGTCGTCGCCTCCGGGTCCTCGTTCGTTAGAACGGGTGGGTAAAGTGACCTAGGTGTGGGGCGGGTCACGCTAAATGACGGCAGATGGGCTGGTTTACGGTGTTACGCGACCCGTGCCAACAAACTACCAGGCTGGGGGCCCATTTAACAAAGCCCAGTCACAAACGGAGCCCTCTGGATACCTGGCGACCTCCAGTTGTAAGTAGCCTTACCTGCGTTAGCGGATCTCTGCGCAGGTGGACCATATATTTCTCCGACACTCGTGGGAACAACATGGAATCCAATAAAAACAAAACCGAGACCGGCACTCTCCAAAGGCCGGAAAAAACCGAGACCGGCACTCTCCAAAGGCCGGAAACAAAAAGTGAGAGCTCAAACCGTAAAGGTGGGGCTCCCTCAAAGACACCAGGGGGAAGCAAGTTCAAGGCTTTTAAGCCAGGGACGAGCGGAACTCAGGGTAAGTTAAGGGCTGCTGAGGGAGGTTCGACTAACGTCAACCAATCGAAGCAGCGCTATAGAGATAGACGCGCGGCGTTTAGAGTTTTGGACAGGTGGGCTGCAACCCCTGAGGGGCAGCTTACGGCTGAACAAAAGCAATCCGTGAGATGGGCCAAGAAAACGGTCGAAAACTCAGAGAGGGACCATGTGTCAAAAAGACAGCGGTCCCAGGATGAGTTGGAGTTCGTGGACACAAAACGGCCCAAAATGCAGGCGGAGAAGGAAACTCCTCACAAGGTTTTGCCTCCTAACAAGGCTAGACCAAAATCCTTCAGGGATATTGTGAAGGACCGTTTGTTGGTGCTAGCCGTCATTGACAGGAGTCATGAAGATGGGAGCATCACCATGGGAAAATGGAGTTTGGTGTACAATGCACTAAACTCCGTTTTCCTAAGGATCCTGAGAGAAAATCCAGGACCCCCTCCATCCTGCAGAGATGCGGGTTGGCATCAAGGGCGCGTTAAACTTATAGCGTGCTCTGATGCCAGATCAGTGGAGCTTTATAAAAAAGCGGTAGCGGAGGTGGGAGAGGTGTGGCAAGGCGCGAAGCTGGCGGCTGTAGGCAGGGAAGAGATTCCTAGCAGGCCAAGAGCACGCGTCTGGCTGCCAACCGAACCAGCTAGCCCAGAAGAGATTCTTGAGATAATCAGAATCAGCAACCCCGATCTTCCGACAGGAAACTGGAAGATCGTGAGGCAAGAGGATGCAAGGGGGGGCTCCAGATTATCAACGATGATAATCAACACGGAGTCCCTGGCGCCGCTTGCCGCGACTAAGGGAGTAATCGACTTCGGTTTCGGGTCGATTACTCTCAAAGTATACAAAAAAGACGAGGCTGAAACACGAGAGGAAGGCAGCCCGTCCACAACTGATGCAGTTGCACTTGGAGGAGAGACAGCCCAACCGATGGAGCTCTCCGAGGTGACCGCACTTGGAGAGGAGATGGGCAGCCGACTGTCCCTGGCGTCAGACGAAGAAAACCTGTCGGACCCAAGGGACGGAAGGACTGCAAACGTCGGGGAAACAAGTTCCATGGGGGGCGAGACGGGAGAAACCGGCGACTCCAATGGAAACAAAGGAAACTAGCCTGCGGTAGCGGGGAGTAAACAGGTAAGTAGGCTGAACTTGGTAAATTTATGCTAAATTTAATACAAATTAACCTACACCATTCAAAGGCGGCGTCGGCCGCCTTACTCCTCAGACTGACTAGATCAGAAGAGGACGTGGTCCTTATTCAAGAACCTTGGATAAACACCAACAGGATCTGTGGCCTTAAAATGAAGGGGTATAACTTATTATACTCAAGAAATTCGGGGAATATCAGATCCTGCATTCTTGGAAAAAATAATTTAAATATGTTCCTTCTTCCTCAATACAGCAATGGTGACGTAACTGCGGTCAGCCTAGAGGTTGATGGCAGTATATTTTGGCTGGTCTCAGCCTATTTGGACCGGGACAAACAGGTTCCGCCGGATAACCTGGGGGACCTGGTCCTCGAATCGTACAGGAAGAAGATTGGGGTGCTCCTTGGAGGTGATGTAAATGCGCACCACGCAATCTGGGGAAGCACTGATATCAACGAGAGAGGTGAGTTACTTTTTGATTACATTTTAAACAACAACCTCATGGTGTGTAATATTGGGCAAGAACCCACTTTTATTACTAAAAATCGGCAGGAGGTTCTGGACGTAACCTTCGCCTCAAAAAACCTGTACCCTTTGGTCAGGGAATGGAGAGTGGCGAAGGAACACTCCTTCTCTGACCATCGTTACATAACATTTAGTCTTAACGTTTCCCCTGCCACCCGAAAACCTTTCAGGAATCCCAGAAAGACAAACTGGAGCAAGTACGGGGAAACCCTTATAGGACTACTATTACCAGAGACCCCTGAACCACCAGCGACAGTGAAGGAACTGAACAGCATAGTGGAAACTTTCACAATTGCTTGCAATCGGTCCTTCAACGCTGCTTGCCCAATAGTTAAACCCAGGGGCAAGCAAAAACCGGCATGGTGGTCTAAGGAACTGGGGACCTACCGGAAGGCGTGTAGGAAAGCATTTAATAGAGCCAAAAGTACGAGAGAGGCTCAGGACTGGGACTCCTACAAGGAGGACCTCAAGATATACAAAAAAGAATTAAGGAAGGCACAGAGGAAATCATGGAGACTCTTCTGTGACAAAATAGAAGAAGTCTCCGAGACCTCTCGTCTTAGGAAGATTTTGTCTACCAATCCTACCAGTCCCAGTTATTTAATTAAACCAGATGGATCCTGGACTGCTTCTAGTAAGGAATCCTTGGAACTTCTCATCGAAACCCACTTTCCGGGAAGCTTCGATGACTCGACAGGGACTGGTACTCATCAAGAAGCAAACGTAATGCGCATAGAAGATATCGTAACCAAAGAACGGATCCTATGGGCAATTGAAGGGTTCAAACCCTATAAATCGGCGGGCCCTGACCGTATTATTCCCGCGGAGCTTCAGAAAAACTCGAGGGTTATGCTCCCCTGGTTGGAGGTAATCTTCAAAGGGTGTTTAAAACTTGTCTGTACTCCGCGGGAGTGGATGGAGGTCAGAGTGATTTTTATTCCGAAAGCGGGTAAATGCTCGCAGGGCTACCCTAAAGACTTAAGACCAATAACTCTATCATCCTTTCTATTGAAAACCTTGGAAAGGCTGATAGATATCTACATACGCTCAAAAATTAGACCTAGTGACTGGGCTCAGACTCAGCACGCTTACTGTAAAGGGAAGTCTGTGGACACAGCTCTGCATGCCCTGGTAAGTACAATTGAGAAATCATTATTCTCGCAAGAGTTTTGTATGGTGGCGTTTCTTGACATTGAAGGCGCCTTTAACAATGTAAGGAAGGAGGCAATTCTGGAGGGATTGTCGCTACTAGGTGTAGATTACCCTATAAGTAGGTTAATCAATCATATGCTTGGGTGCAGGATGATTAACTCAGAGCTGGGGGAATCCACCATCAGGAGACGGGTGACTAGGGGAACCCCACAGGGAGGTGTTCTGTCTCCTCTGCTCTGGAACATAGCAATCAATGAGCTGCTATTAAAGCTGGAGAGAGAAGGGATCGGAGTGATTGCTTATGCAGATGATGTAGCGATAGCTGTCTCTGGGAAATACATAAGCACAGTGGCGGAGGTAATCCAAAATGCCCTCCTAATTATAACGAGGTGGGCCACCAAATGTGGACTGGCAATTAGCGCGTCTAAAACTGAATTGGTACTATTTACGAGGAAATATAAAATCCCTGTAGTAGATCCACCTCTCCTAAATGGTAACAGACTAGCTTTTACGGACAAGGCAAGATTTCTAGGCGTAATCTTGGACAGTAAGCTAAGCTGGAAGCCCAACATTCTGGAAAGAGTAAACAAGGCCAATATAGCTTTGTACTCGTGTAGGAACGCCATCGGAAAGAGATGGGGCCTGACGCCGGAGCTGGTACACTGGCTATACACTTCCGTAGTAAGACCTGTACTTATGTATGGGGTGAGCGTGTGGTGGCCAGCTCTTGATAAAATAACATACAGGAAAAGGATTGAGAAGGTGCAAAGAACGGCCTGCATGCTTATAAGCGGGGCACTGAGGACAACACCTACAAGTGCCTTAGAGGTCTTGTTTCACCTTCTCCCCGTGGACATTTATGGTAAGCAGATGGCGTCGATTACGGCCACTCGACTATCAGCCATATCTCAGTGGAAATGTCTTCAAATAGGACACTCGACGATAGTCAGATCGCTGAGGAAAGAACTGGCGAATATTGACTATGTTACACCGACTCTGTGCTTCGAGAAAAGGTTCAAAACCACCTGCCCTTCAAGGGAATCCTGGAGGAGCGGGTTGGCAGCTGAAACGGGAGCATTGCAGTTCTTTACGGATGGCTCCAAGCTAGACGGTAAAGTAGGAGCTGGAGTCTTCTGTGATAAACTAGAGGTAGATATAGCAGTTCGCCTCCCTGATCGCTGCAGTGTGTACCAGGCAGAAGTGATAGCGATTGAAGAGGTCCTGAACTGGTTGAAACATAATGTGGTATCCTCGACTGATATCGCAATTTATGTGGACAGTCAGGTGGCAATCAAGTCGCTGGGTTCTGTTTCTCTAACTTCTAGAGTGGCGTTGGGTTGCCGCTCGTCTCTTAATGAGATGAGTGAGCATTTCAACATCCAGGTAGTCTGGGTCCCCGGCCACTCAGACGTTATGGGAAACTGCAGGGCGGACGAACTAGCGAGGCACGGTACAACTCTCCAACTGCTACCGGAAAGGGCGAAGTTGGGGAGACCCATTAACGCACTAAGGACTGTGCTTAAAAAAGAGGCGGAAGCCTCTGCGAACAATAGGTGGACGAACACCCTCTCATGTAGAGTGGCAAGACAAGTCTGGCCAAAGCTGAACTTGAAACGCTCAAAGGCACTTATCTCCCTGCGAAGACGTGAACTTAAAACGGTCGTGGGGATACTCACAGGACACTGCCTTCTTGGAGAACATGCGAGAAGGCTGGGTCTGGAAGTAAATGACTTTGGCAGAAGCTGTAAGGACGAGGAGGAGGAAGAGACGTTAGTCCACCTCCTATGCTCATGCCCGGCTTTGGCACACAAAAGACATGAATATCTGGGTATGTTTTTAATGGACTGCCTTTCCGATCTCGAGAACTGTAATGTGCGAGACTTATTACGCTACGTAAGCAGCTCTAACTGGTTCTCATAGGGGTAAAAGGGGAGTAAGATCCTGTGGTATCACAACGGACCGTTTCCGGTCTAAGTGTGCTGTAGCAGCCACTCAACCTAACCTAACCTAACCTAACCATTAACATCAACTCTTATCTTTGCAAGAATATTGAACGTTTCACACCCACGTAACGTCGAATTTTGCGAAAAGATCTCAATATAAGCTCAATTGATTCCAGAGTGGAAGTCGCTTGACCATCCGATTAGCTTTCACTTCGCTAGATGAGCCAACGAGAAACTGCACGATGATGTCGATTTTGCCAAAAAATTATCTTTTCGGATGAAGCTCATTTTCATTTTGGAATGGGTACGTTAATAATCAAAATTGCCGTATTTGGGGCTCAGAAAACCAATGCACTCATTTCGAGTGACTATTTAGTGCGGCTTGTAGAGCGGAGGTATCGTATTATACGGTGAATGGAGACCCCTATCGCACCATGATAACCGATGTTTTTGCCCCCAATCTTCATGCAATCGACGTTTGGTTTCAACAGGATGATGCAACTTGCCACACATCTCATGCCACAATCGATTTATTGCGTCAAACTTTTGATGGCCGTTTAATTATAAGAAGCTGCGATTTAACACCATTGGACTATTTTCTGTGAGGCACCGTTAAATACAAGTGTTATGCCTACCAACCAGAGACAATTGAGCAAGGCCAACATTCTTAATTTCATCACTGAGATACGACCACATACACTAGAAAAAGTGCTCGAAAATTGGTCCAATTGAATAAGGTAATGTTAGGCCAGCCAAAAAATAAATTTGCAAAATTTCAAAATCGGGTTTGTTTTATTGCATTTTTAAATTTAAACTTTTAAATGGCCCACCCTTTAAAAGCTCCAAGAATCGTTAGTATTATTTTGCGTTGAGTTCCACACAGCTTTTAAAAATATTGAGTAATCCAGAAAAAAACTCCACTAACTAACGATGCATCTGATACAACAGTACCAACACCAGGACATTTTCTGATTGGAGACTCACTAAAAACAATGCCAGAGGTGATGATTAATAACATGGGCCAGGTTGAAAGCATGGTGCAAGATTTTTGGAAACGATGGTCTTCAGAATATCTTCTCGAAGTGGAAAACCACCCAGCCAAATTTAGCAAGAAATGATCTGGTATTAGTAAAAGTCGACCTGCTACAAGATGGAAGCAAGGACGAGTTTTTGACACAAATGCTGGCAAGCCATTGCCTATAAAGAATAACCTCACCGCCGAGTAAAATCCACAGGCCAGATGAATCACTTATACACATTAAACGAGGCTTGGGAGATTGAATGGCCCTTATACTGGGGGACTTGTTAAGGGTTCGGTTTGAGAGACTAAATAACAATGAGCACGAGCTATTGTCTTTGACAAATAATCTCGAATATATGAGGATACGGTTCACTCACTATTAGTTGCCATTCTCGAATTAAGCCTGGTCTCAAATAACCTAGAAGATACACATAAGGCTTTTACCACTTTCAGTATCCCATAAAGTGTAACACTATTATGTGAGTGGTTTCATCACTTAAATAAAATACGATAAGGCCTCTTAGATCGGAGAATGTGCCAGCAGTATCCAGATGAGGCCAAAATGGAATAAAGGCCTTACCATAGCCAAGCAAGTTTTAGCAATTATCGGAGGTAATCGAATACAACACAAAGCCAGACGGTGTGAAACGTACTATACAATTCTTAATGTAAGGTACTCTCACCACTTCACTAGGTATGAGTATCCAAAGGGTACTACCTGAGAAATATGCTTGAATCTCGCATAGTGATATGCGAGGTTAAGGATACCTTATACTTCGGACAATGTTTTCAGAGGAACCCGCAAGTAGATGTGCTTTCGGTGTTGTGGCTTCTGGCCATTGACGAACTTCTTATTATTCTTCGTGAGTTCGGTTTTGCCGCTACTGCAGCTTTTTGTGTTACTATCACTATTCGAATGTAAGGTTAATAGTTCAGCCTACGTCAACCACCCTGGTGTTTTCCTGGATAATAAACTTTTTTATAAGACACCGCTATTTTTTGACAATGCTGTAGAGCTTTTAGTAGTTTTTTGGGATAATTCCTCAAAATGCTATATTTGATCACTTGTTCTACTAATGCTAACTTATGCATCTATTGTTTGGTGGCCAGTGCTTAAAATATAATCGTCAACTAGTTAACTCAACTATTTGCAAAATATCGCTTGTAGGGCTGTAACTGGATCCATGGTTTCAACTTCGCTCCTATATCGATGGAGTTTATCTCTCCCTACGGTTCGATTCCGTTTTGCTCGAGGAGTCCTGGGACGTGGAATGTTTTCGGCACCTCTTTAGGTCATAGATCAATTCTTAATGAATTCAAACGAGAAACGAGCAATGCCATAAATCAACAAGGTCATTGATAGACGTATGCCTATTTCTAATTTCTACAAATTTTATGAGGTGATTTATCTCTCGAGGGATATGTGGTTCTCATCAGATTCGCTCAATAAGTTTATTTTCAAATGGCTCTGTCTCTAAACAGGGTGCTGGCTTTGGCTACTATTATTCATCGCATGATTTGAGAATCTCTGGGAATTTGGGAGCCTACTGTACTGCTTATCAAGCGCGGGACTAATTGAAATTACTCACTGCGTGATTTCAGCTTTTAATCTCGTTACTAACAACAAAGAGATTTTATTTTGTACGAATAGTGAAACTGTTCTTAACTCACAGAACAAGCTCTAAACTTGTAGGGGATTGTAACCTCTTTGGTTCTAACAAAAAGGCAACGGTCATGTGGGTTCCTCCCCATTGTGACATTGACGCCAACGAAGACAGTTTGGGTAAAACTGGTTCTTAAACTGGTGCTTATTTCTCGTAGGCCCTGAATACCTTTCTAATAGTGAAAAAACATTTAAACCGTTGGCTTTTTGAAACTAAGAAACTAAGGCTGACGTAATTATCGACCCCTACTTGCCGTATGGTGAAATATACTTTGTATGGGGCTTAATCCGAAGCTGACCAACGTTCTTGCATTGAAAAAGAACAGTTTGAGAATACTGGTTTCTTTACTTACTTGACTTGCCAGAGATCCCGTATGCGACGAATGTCTTCAGAATGTAGATGATAGCTTACACTTCATCAGCAGTTGTCCGGCTTTCAACCGCGTAAGAACCCTTGTGTTCAACTCTAGGACTATTCCTGTAAATCTACTCTATTCTCTACACTGGTTCAAACTGCTCCAGTTTGCTAAAGTCACAGAGCGCGCCTGTTCGCTTTGATGAAATCCAAGGTTTGCACCATGGCGAAGGTTTGTGGCATTATCAAACCTCGAACATAATTGATTGCCGAGTCTGTACAACTCACTCTGAAAAAAATAATTTATCTCGCTCTCTTAAACGATATCTAAGACAAAGTTATAGTTGAAAGCTGAGAGCTTTCAGACATCATACACACATTACAACATCTTAACCACATAAATTGCAAGTAATGAAACAAAAATTTATAAAACCGAACAAATCCATTGACCCATCACCCAATTTTTAATTTTTTATTCAAACCGAACAACACAAATATTTAAAATCGCGGAAATGAAAAGTTAATAAAAATTAAAAGCAAGTAAAGTCACACCTTTTGGCATATTTCAAATTAACAACCCAAAAAAAATTTATTTAATTCATTTTTGATGAGTAATCACCGTATAGCTTTTGGGTTTTTTGATTGTGATTTGCTTTTTTTTTTTTTAACTCAACATCATGTACGAGCGCGAGCGCGTAGACCTACAAAAATGTCATTGCACCTCATTTTTTGTGCGTTCGCAATTTTTGTACAACGTCGAAAAAAAACCTAAAAAAAATTATCGAATGGATTGTTACACGACAAAAAAGTGCTTAACACTGAATAAAAGCAATCGTATATGTAAGTGACTGGTTAAGAGTGAACTCTATAATCATTGGGGCATGATATTGCAAAATTTTCTTGTGAAGTATGGTGCTGTCACTTGACTTAAGGGGTCTTCTGTCAAAATCGATTAGAACTTCGATCTAAATATTTCTTTGTATATATACTTTTGTGACAAAGCAATAAACTGACCAGCACTGGAAATAACATCATCAGCTAAATGTGTTAAATTACCACCGTAGGCGTCTCATTAAATCTCGAATGCACATACTCAACACTATGTGTATAGATTCTACATTACACATCTATATATATGATAAATATAATGAAAACTGGTTGGGTCGCTTATAGGCGTTCGCGGACTGCAACTTATATAAATATGACGTGATTGGTGTTGTAAACTATCCAAGTTCAATTGAATAAATATTTTATCTCCTACCTGGATGCCGATTTATCAAACACGCGATACTATTTCGGACACAAACTATACAATAAAACGATTAAACAGGATTAAGTGAAAGTGGATAACCCAAAATTGTAATTAAGCGATTTTTAAAAGGAGGATACTTAGCAATCGATTACTTTTGTTGAGGTCATCTTGATCTGTATAATCTTATATAAACAAATTTCTATCCCAGACTGAATATAAAATCAGGTAAACAATTATTCTCAAGCTACCGAAATAAAACTATTTATTAGTTTTATTTTATTGTTGTTGATTTGACCTGTTTTGAGTGATATTTTAAAAACTACACGATTGGTACCTGCCGAAAAATACTGGTCTTACCCAATATAAAATACATCTTAAAGTCGGTATTGCGAGCCAGATGAATAATCTGGAATTATCCATTATTAATCGGCTTTCAATACCCACTCAAGATGCATTCAAGATAAATGCAATATTTGCCGAGCATGATATGAAGCTTTGAATCACCAAGACTGGAAAATATGGAAAATATCACTCAAACGGTTAGCTTACTGCTAAAGAATCTTGAATCTTGAAAAGGTGCCCTGTTGTTACAAAGCTTTGTTAATATATTTGAGAAGCCATCAATCGACCACCTACACACCCAAGCATATATAAGAAAGTATTGACTTGATATGTCGCTAGTAAGATTTGTTACTTTTCTACTAGATCAGTTTCGATCTAAAGAGTGAGATCTGAGTTGGCTCTCGCTTGTTTGGCTCATCCATCATAACGACGAATTCGTATTTTGATTGTGAAAGTTATTAGCTTTCGTATTTTGATTGTGAAAGTTATTCTCCACCGAGAATTAAGTGGAGGTGTATGTCCTGGGACTTATAATTTTGGAATTAGGAAGCTCGTGTCAGAAAATATTGACATCGTATTACAGTTCGAAATAGAGTTGATTGGGCTAACGAATTATGTTATTTGAGTGAAACGTTGAGCCTTTCTGAATTGAGTAGAGTTGTTACTTTGCTTTAGGTCATTTTCGATCTGATGTGTGATCTCTACGGCTGACCACTATATATATTTTGTAGTCGTTTTATAGGATAATACAGAATATTGCAAGTGAATCCTTATCGAGGTATGGGTTTTGCGATTGCAGTTCTGGCTAAATACATTCCACATCATGAATGCACCAAGTTGTTTGATTGACAAGGAAAAATTTTGACAATGTACCAATATGAGATTTATAATGGAGTGCAAACTCATATCATAAAAGAGAACTCATAAGGCCTTATTTGTTTCTTGCGGCTGCCATAATTTAAATTTATTACTGGTGTGTTGCTATAGATTGCCAATTAGGGCAATAAATTTTTTTGGCATTTTACAGACAGTATATTTTCTTGTTCGACGTCCCGATGGGATGTTTTAAGAAAACATCAAATTGATAACACTCAAACCACTTTCGGAAACTAGATCGAAATGTCGTACTGAAAGTGTCAAGGATACATATACCTTGAGATCCCACAATTTATCTATATATATGCTTGGATAGAACTGGTAAATACCTCGATTGAAAATAAAATCATACACGAGGTTTTGTCGATATATTACTATCGACCTGAACCTTTAATATGAGTTCGTCGAAAACCTTTTGATTTATTGAATGAAGTCAACAAAATATTATGTTGAATGAGACATTTAAAAGTGTTGTTATTGATTCTCGAGGAATATGCAGGTTTTACTCTTCTGCCGAAATCTTTTGCAGAAAGAAAAATTGATTGCATAAAAATGCAGCTTTGAACGTTTTAGAAATAAGACCATCAACTTAAAATGTCTGTTGGTATGCCATATATGGCCAAAATGCAATAAAAGCAAAAATTTTGACTTTTTATAAATAATATGGTCGATGGTTGTGTACAGAACTAAACACTTTGGCACAAGCAGTTGGAGGTGAAGGATTTGATACTAAAATTTACCGCCAATGTTTTAAACGAAATAATTGTTGACAGATTTCTTAACGCTGATCAGTTCTGGATGGCCTTTAAATGCCAAATAAATTGGCAAATCTTTTTTTAATAAATAATTACATAAACAAACGAGCTGGGAAACTTAAATCAGATCTACAATCCTATGTGGTTCGATACAGGAAGTGGTACAAAAAACTCTCAATTTAAATCAATTAATCTGTACCTGTAATTGTTTCCGATAGACAGTTCACAATAAACACAGTTGAAGATGCAAACTTATACCAATCATTTATACTGACGAAAGTGATATTTAACGGTCGCAGCACAAAAGAATGAACTGAGGATCACACGCCGAGCCTGGTTCGACGATCCATATGATGATTATAATAATGATTATGGCTAAAAGCAGCCGTAAACAGGCCAAACTAAACGAACCATTAATTAATAGCCATATTGCTGGACATCATCCCATACGCACGAAGAAGAACTTGAAAGGGAAACTAATTGGTTCTTACATCAAATAAGAAGATCAAGCAAGAAAAGGAAACCTCAACGCTCTCTGGAAATGGCAGAAAATTTACCTTCAACTTCAAAAGATGTAAAGATTTCAATAAATTTTTATATTTTACTTCCAATCTTAAAAGTTTCAGTCCTACCTGCATCTTTCGTTTAAATATTTATTCTACTAAAATTTGCCTAGCTATGACGACACAAAAAATGATCAGCTTTTCGATCTATTTAAATTTTAAAAAGATAGGAACTCGATTGGTGGTGGCGTGGAAGGAACTATGATGGTGGACAGTAAGAATTGGGAATGATACAAGAAAATATCTCAAATTTGGAAAATTAAATTAATAAATGATATTTTGTCAAATAAAAAAAAAATAAAACTAGGAATTATAATGTGTATTAATAAATAAAGAAAACTGATGTTTATGAATTACATAAGAACATACAGTGGAATATTAATAAAAATAAAAACAATAAATAAGAATCTTATACAAGTTACGGGAGATAAAAGTAATCCAATCCAACCGTATTAATAAAATCCAGAAAAATTAATATTTGCGACGTGCATAATATCAGCTGCATTACTTTGGGCAGCAGGTGACTTTTAACATACCGAGATTGTAAACGTGAGTTTTGCCAAGGGTTCACGATAACCTGTGAATATCGCCATACTATTTGAAGGACTCGGATAACACGCGGTTCAAGGCTGGTTAGCGGTAGATTTAGACAGCAAAGCTTGGGATAGCTCGTAACGTATGTTGGTTACGTAGAGATATTATCCACCTCATAGGACGTTTTGCAACCAAGATTTTTAACACGCGATGCAGAGTCGTGGTTCCATTGAACCGCTGTATATGGTATCACTGCTGCAGAATCAACCGGATTCATCGTTCATCTATTTGTTTTGGACTATATGTAAAGTATTGCATGTTACTATTTCTTAATCTAATATCGTATTTTTTTATGTTTGTAGTTCTATCTTTCTGGATTGGGATTTTTTCTAAAGTAGTTTTCCAAATCGTATATACATTTATATACTAAGAATAGTCCGACAGAACCACTACCATCTTGATGGTTTTTCGTTTGTTTAAGTGATGTGGTTCAATTGAACATGTGGTAAAACTTAATCGGTTATGATGGAGGTCATAATATTTCAAAAGCAATAATGAAGCCAGATAATATTTCAAAAGCAATTGACTTCTGAAGAACAGCCGTCTAAACCAAAAGAGAAAGTACCTCCTCAAATTAGCATCGTTGGAATATCTAATTATTCCACTATACAATCGATTATGAAATCTGAGTAAATAAACTCGTATCTCTCAGAAATGGGGTCTGGAAAATTAATGTGATGGACCCTAACACCTATAGAGCATTAGCTACAAAGCTAATTTCCGATGGTATTATGTGGTTTACCTATATGAGGACAAGAATAATCGTTCAATAAAGGTTATGACTAGGGGTCTTCACCCTGGATCTCAAGCAAAAAGATGACCTTGAAAGATGAAATAGAAAATGCCAAAAACAACATAAAAAAATAATAATTCGACCGAACTCGTTCAAATCATGAAAAGAGCTTCCACTATTTATCCTCACTTTTCATAACAAAAAAAAATGGAAGATGTGATTATATACGTCAAGGCAAGAAATAATATGAGAGTTAAAATAGAGCCATTGAAAAATACTGGTCACATACCACAGTATAAATAATGTCAAGGTTTTAATTATACTTAGAAATATTGCCATAGAGATGCTAGATATACGTTAGGTGTGCTGGTAAACATTACACTCAAGTATGCCCGGTTGTTAAAGATGTTCCTGAAAAATTTATGAATTCCTACAGCCACATTCGACAAATTACAAGGCTAAGCAGCTCAGAGATTAAGACATACATCGCGCAGACAAAATCCACTCATACCGGAAAAAACTAATCAAGCTCTCACCAAAGAGTAACCAAATATTACTTTACTCGCAAGTGGTAATACTGAAATAAATTATTTCAAGGAGCACTGACGATTCAACCGTGCTTCAAAAGATACCAATTACATTAGACTAGCTAGACAAGAGAAATGTCTTGAATCCTTAAGTAATAGGCTAGACAAGCAAGCTTCTCAAAGTGAAATCTGGAATGCAAACGGGCTAAAGCAACATCTTCCAGAACTAAAAAGTTTTTCTAAGTTCCGACAAAATAGATAACTGCCTGTAATATCGGAAACCAATTTTACTACAACTTCATATGTTAAATGATGTGGGTGGAGCTGTTACCATGCCATTCATCCAGCAGGAAGAGCAACAAAATCATGAAACATAATATAAAGATCTTAAAATTGAAGAAGAATTTATGGAAGTAGTCACAATAAAAATATTTGTATAAATAACAACAAAAAATATAGCGTATCGTCAGTATATGGCCCTCCAAGATATAATCTGCTAAAGGAAGTCTATTGCATATTATTTAAATCACTTGGATCTTGTTTCATATTTGGAGGTTGATTTTAACGCAAAGAACACGTACTGGGGATCAAGAACAACCTTGACCACCCAGGTGGCACAGTGGTTAAAGCTGCGGCAGTTGGAGCGGGAGGAGCCGGGTTCGAATCCCGATAGGAGCAGGATGCAAAAGAGATTTTCACCATAAGATTACGATCTGTGGTGTAAATGAACACATCTATAACCCCCTGTTGGAGTGTAGAATTCATGGGCCAACTCATCTTCCATGTCAGCACTATAGGCTGGCATGGTGCAATGCAATGTGCAATGCAATAGATGGTTAGAAAATCCGACCTTTTGCCGTACGTCCTCGAATTGGCTGTATAAAAAAAAGATAAAAGATAAAAAAAAGAATAACCTCTAAAAAAGGAAGAGATTTGTTTGCAACAGGACAACAATGCAGCTCCGAAGTTTCACTTCTCAAAAAGACTGAAGTGATTTAATGATGTTTCAACTATAAGCCACTTTAGATACCATCTTTACTTTGAGGTTATTTGTACGTTGCCTTCTGTTATTACTCATCAAGCTACAGATTCGTATATGTAAGGATTATAGTGCCAAACTGTACAGACGGAGTATAATAAGCTGTTGAGCTTTTATATAGTCTAATCAGATCTAATTAAGAAATCATTCCATTTTCTGTATTCGGAACGTGTATCTCATATCGACAGCGGAATGCAGTTTTCCATTCGCACCAAATGCAACGTTAATCGTTGTTAAATGTACACCTTTCATTCTCAACTTCATAAAAAGAAACTATATAAAGCTATACATTCATTGAAATAGTGGCATGAACTTCAAATTAGTTATATATTATACAGAAAAACCATGATCAATGTTACCATGGTTGATTTAAAGACCTTCACCATGAAAATTCAATTTTTGCTCTTTGGTACTTGAAAGTTAATAATGATCGAAACAACAAAAAAAATTTCACTTTTTTTTTATAATTTAGTTGAGTGAAAGTAACTGTAAAAAATATATATAAATAAGATATTTGCATGCGTCTTAGAGGAGTCGTTTTAAGTTATTTATCGGTTTTGTGTTGCGCTTTAACCGCACACAGATGAGAGAAAGAACCAACTTTCCTTTCCACTAAAAAAATAAAACGATGCATTTTCATTTCATCTCAACTTTCAATAAGCTCGACATTTAATGTTGCTCCAATTTTCAGACGCAAGAACACACCATCTTATCTTATGAATATAGATCGATTGTGCGCATTGTGCGTTTCGAAATTCTTTCATTCAATCCAACTATGTATAAAACAAAATTTCTTCGATTCCACAAATCTCTCTTTTCGAGTTTAGTTTAGTTTATTGAAGTCCAATATGTCCGGTTATGGTAATTTAGATTTGTTTTAATAAAAAACACATTTTCTTACATATGTTTAATCAGGAAGTAATTATATACGATCTTAAAGATTACACTGAGATATATAAAAAAAAATTCTTCTCGTTACATTTATCTTGAGTTATGTTGTGGATCTACCGGTTCCATGTGATCAGATTACAAAACTTGTGGACACATACATCATATATATCAACTATATACACATTCCATTTTAGAACGTCGAGATAAATTCAAATTAGATGTGATTAATTATATCCCGGTCTGATACACTCATACAATTTTGGTTGGTCAAAATATCTTAGATGCATAATATATATAGTTTGCTGAACCACAACAAGGAGAGGAATATCATACTACACCAAAATAAATTATTCTGTCAAAACTTCAAGAAATAGATAATAATTCATTTTTTTTAGTCGTCGCCCTGAGATGTGTAGGCGAGCGAATTGACCTAGCCAAATCAAAACGATGGTGCCATCAAAATTTATAAGCAACAAACAGAACGACTCCTACTCGAAAAATGTATCAGTTATATCACGTCTTAATGATTCTTCATGTCAGATTCAATTATATCGTTGGGTACGAAACACAGAAATAAAAAATGATTTCTTTATGAACATTCAAATCAATTATGTCAGAATTGGTTGAAAACAAGTATGATATAGCTGGGTGGTGACGATTTGTTGATTTGCTGTTTGTACATGTTTCTCAAACTCTTTTGCAAATCACATTAATCTGAGTAGGATGAGAAAAGCTTCTGCTACTTATAAAGTTTCAAATGGGTTTACAAAGGTTATTAGACATGTTAGGTAGGAGATCGCTGGTAAAACTTGACAGAGCTCAGTCATAATCTAAATATATGCAATTGGTTGAGCATCAGTACTTAAAAAGCTTCAGTTTGTTTCAAAAGCCAGGCCACTGTTAATTTCTTTCATAATAAATCATCTACTCTTTGAGCCGCCTCCAAATATAGTAAACTAACTCATGGCTTAGAACACTGCGGGCGGGACCCAGTTTGAATCCCGAGTGGGGCAGGGTGCGAAAAGGGATATTCACCATTGATCGTCTGGGGCGGTATGATAGGTGGTGAGAATGGACTCATCTGAGCCCCAGTTGAGGTTAGAATCTGTGTGCTGTCCCATCGTCCATGTCTGTACTTTACGCTGGCATGAAGCTATGCAATGTGCAGATGGTTTCTACGTTCAGTAATATAGTGAGAAGTCACAATGGGCCGTTAGAGTCTGAGTGACAGACAACACTTCAACAACAAAAATGGCTTCTAAGAGCTCACTTTCTGTAGCATTTGAAAAAATGACACAAACCGGTGAGGTAAACGTTTTAGTATAACAGCAACAAAATTTAACAGATATGCATATGCCCGGTTGAATGATGTAACTCGTGTCCATTCAACTGGAAGTCAATTTTCTTAATTCAAGAAAAAATTTCACAATTTTCTACTAAGGAAGACCTTGGCCTTACTCTTACCAGGTTATTGTTAGCAACAACCCGAGAATAGTTTCACTTGGCATTCTATAACAAGTGTGTTTCAAAATCACTGATAAGTATCTGTTCTAAAATGATCGATTTCGAAACCTGATAATCTCATGTAACCTTTAGTTACATTAGAAGAACAAAACCCGTGCATTAGTATATTTGTTAGACATATCCAATCTGTAAAAGCTTAAAAAACCGATTTCATTTTATAACAGTTAGTGTTATTACCAAAAATGTAATTACCAAAAATAAAACACAACCAGAGAGTCTCACTAAGCCTGTCAGATACACAATTTAAACTTTGGTTCAGTTTAAGGCCGAATAATATCAGATGCTCAAAATCGTCCAAACCGTCACACAACACACATTTAGTCCTCAAATTTGTCCTCACTCAACCGATGTTTCTATGGTTCACCCTGATTTTATAGATTGCCCCAGCGTTTGTTTGTCTCTTTTGAGTTTCTTTTACTCAAAGGATTAGTGCATAACTCTCTGTACTTCTTGACTTTTGTAAAACATTTCTCGTTATATTTTCATTTTCTCCACAGATTCATCTGCATCCTTTAACATAGATTTCTCCCAACATTCTAGTCATACATCTGAACCGACCCATTCAAAATATACTCTTTTTAACCAACATATCAGCTCTTTCGTTCCGCTCGGACATTTTATGTGTCATTACCATTGTCACGTCATGTTGAGATATATATAAATATATTTAGAAATCCTGTCTTCCACATTTACATATAAGAAAAGATACTCCACCAAATTATTCCCATGATTTACCGCCAGTTAGATGTTAAATACACAGGCTTTAAAACTTTTCTCCACATTCGTTTTTAGCATAATACCAGCACCTACTTCATCATCACTCACACTTGCATCTTTAAAAATTATACCGATGATAGTGTGAGTGATAATGGATAACTACTTGTATTCCCTTATAGAGTTTCTTCATATCCATGCAAGCAGTTATGGTGCTAGAAACGGGATTCGGACCAGCATTACCTATATACACCCAAAAATACATCCTTATCTTCAAGTGCAATGCTAGCAATACATATTGGTTTGTACACCCCCCATTCAACTTAACTGTCTACATAGTATAAGTAGCTATAGTTCTGCAATTAAAAATGTATACTAAACAGTGTTTCAGGAGAATTCAACCATTCATATAATTCTATTTTGATCTTTCTTCATGATGTCGTGGTACAATTTAGGACCGATAATTTCATAAAGTTTAAAATTGACTATTATTCATTCGAAGACGAGCACATATGTTGGGCATATCAAAAGTATAATACCACAGAATTTTTCAGAATGGATCTTGCAGTACATGTTTATAAAAGCGTACTTCTGAATAACTTCCAAATCATACTAAACGAATCTATATTTGATAGTTCTATATATAAAATAAAATGTCGAGACTTTCAGTAAAGGGTTATGATATTTCTTTCGGATATTGAAATCCGTAATTCACAAGACGTAAAGAGTATTCGGTATATATAAGCACAGAGTATACCATAAGTGATATTCAACTTGAACTATCGTGGATTTTCTTTCAGACCAATTTTTTATGGGATGCTTCTCAAAAAGACACTGACATTGCCTGATTTCAGATGTTAACCACGTTATTAGGTAGATACTTAACCGTCGAACAAGGTGGTGATTGGTATTTAGAGCAAGATCTTGTAGTACAGTCGCAACACTTGAGAGTTGGCCAAAAATACGAAATAGAATTCATTGAAACTAAGATGTGAATGTAAAATGCATTCTTATTAAAATACGAAACAGATTGATAGGTAGGTAGGCCAAATGATATACGGGACAAGTCGTATACATCGTAGAACTATTATCGTTTGGATTAATTCATAAATCATTTGAACGTTGGATTGTGAGATTCCTATATATACAGTGTGAACGATCTTAGTAACCCACTGTTACATAGTATAGGCACATGCATCGCTAACAGAGACCTACAGATTCGAGGATATACAAAAGGTAGTCGTAAATCATGGGTACGAAGTCGAAAGGATTAGTCAAGAAAGTAAAAAGACAACCGTGATGTGTTGATCGTTGTTTATGAGAAGTGTTAGGACTCACACATTTTCTAGTAAAATTTAAGTTTAAAAATACCTAATTTTGGCCACATTGTTATATTTATCCGAAAGATCAATACATGGCATTGACATTTGAAAATGGTTTCGGGCGCATATGGCCAGTCCGACTTGTCTAAGCAAAATGACTTCACGACGTTTCATTGTGAGTCAAGTTTACGACCACAACTTGCCATTATATCGCCAATAACAATAATGTTAGCTTACTCGGTGTACAACAATTCTTAAATAGTTTTTAAAAAAATCCACAGGCTGTAGCTCTGTTTCTTGCGACTGGCAAATGCCACTGAGGAATTACAAGAGAGATGGTACACTCCCAAAACATGAAGAGCACACACATACATATGAAGAGGAGATGTATGAAAAAATGAATAAACGGTATAAATATATGGCGTTCAGAGAGCGACACCAAACAAGTTAATTCGATCACATAATACAATTCAACATCGAGTAAGGTATCTTGTAAAGAGTGATGGCGTTCATAATCGTCCAATTGATCGCACTATTTGCGAAACAAACAATAAATTTGGAACCAGTTTTTCAGTATTGGAAATGCAGCACCCGAGTAGAGTGCGTACAAGTCGATCTAATGTGAATATTGCTGCTGTAGCTGAAAGAGGACGTGAAGACCGTAATCAATCAATTTATCGTTGTTCTCAAACTCTGGGTCTCTCATATGACATATTGTGGTGTTTTTTGATGAGAGATCCTGGTTTGAAAGCATACAAAACACAGTTTCTTCAATAGCTAAAGCTGGTTGATCTTCTTTGTGTCATCGGTTTGCTTTATGAGCGTTGGAATAGCTCCAAATGAATCCGTATTTATACAAAAATATCAAGCTCAGTTTTGGCTACATGCGGATGCCAACCACCAAAATTGTGGTAGTTTTTTTACGTTAAGTTTTATTTGGGTGCAAGGTGAACTTTTAGACTGTCCTTGCTCCTTGTAACTGTCAAAGCACCTGCACCCAACGCGCGATCCTTCAAGTAAAGATTTTACCATTTTACTATTTTACAAGTTTTAAGATAACAGAACAGTCCAACACTTTTTGAACGCAAACGAATAAGATTTGAATAAGGTAGGCAGGACAGTTGTCAAAAACGTTGTGGAATTGAAAAAGACCTAAGTTCAGATATATACAAACTATTAGCAGTCATATAACCTCTAACTGCCCACTTCAGTAAGTTTTCATTTTTACAGAGCTTTAAAGCTGGTCAAATAGGAAGTAACTTCCGATTTTGATACCAGAATTGTGCTTATCTCAGAATATCGTTACATTATGAAATTTATATTATTGAATTTTTTGGTTTGGCAGCAAACTGTATTTGAACAAAACCGTGAATGAATTTCTAACCGTTCATCATGTTATAAACTCTTTAAATAAGGTATAACATTCCAGTGTAGATTATTTTCGATTAATCCGTTAAGCCCAAAGCTTTTCACATTTTACTGTTTTAAGAATTGTGATTGTCTGAAAACTCCAAAGTAAATGACTGTCTTTATTTTGGTGCTTTTATAGTAAAAGCAACTCAATATATGTGCTTCATGTTGTGCTTTTTTTACGTTTGGTTTTATTTGGGTGCAGGGCGGACTTCTAGACTGTCCTAGCTTCTTGTAACTGTCAGAGCTCCTGCACCCAACGCGCGATCCTTCAAGTAAACGTTGATGGCCGCTTGAAACTTGTGCATTCTATATTTCAACGAAAACTGAAAACCGACCAACGAATTCCGCTTCGTAGATGTTCGATAAATAAATTTGCGCTTTGCATCTTCAGTTCGATGTTTCGCCAGCTTCACCGTAAATCTATGCTGATTAACCATTTCTCGTGTTACCCATCCTGGCGTAACAAATGGTGGTATTTTCTCCTTTAATTCTGTAGAACATTTACCATTTATTAATCTGTAGAACACGCAGAGTTCTGCAACATCTCTGCGGTTTTGCTGGCTGTCTATAGATAAGTCTTTCGTAAGTGTGGAGATTCGTATTATTTGGATGGCACGTCTCTGAACTCTATCCAGCATCTGGAGAGCAGTGCTATATGCTCCACCCCTAACTTGACAGGAATATTCTATGCACGGTCTAATAAAGGTTTTATATATTTGGAGAACTTGATGCGATTTAAAAACCCGTCTGCATCTATTGAGGAACCCGAGTTTACGTGAAGCTGATTTGGCCAATGCGATAATGTGTTCATTTCCTTTTAAATTGTTGCTAATTTGAACACCAAGCAGACGAATTGAGTCACAACCCACGAGAACGTGGCCTTTTATCACAAAAGGGTATTCTTGTACTTCTTTTATGCGAGAATGTGCATATTTGTGTTTTTTCTCGTTAAATTTGACCTGATTTTTAACTCCCCACTCAAATATTGTACTCAAATCGGAATTAAGCGAAGAAACATAAATAAATAAATAAAATATATAAATAAATAAATAAATAAATAAATAACAACTTCCAGCCGCATACCGTTTAACTGTGAAACTACTGTTACCGTGTCGTTGATGATCTCCCATTTAGAACAACGTTGAGCTTTCGGTCTTTGAGAAAGCTATTTATCCACTTGATGGTCATCGAATACAAGCCGTATGCTACAAGTTTACAAATGAGATTCTTATGTCAAACCTTGTCGAAAGCCTTGGATATATCCAAAGGCTTCTCCGTGTTGCTCAAGGGCGAGATTTCATTTGGTTGTAACATACGTCAAAAGATCGGTTGTGGAGCGGCTTTCGCGAAAGCCATATTGTTTATCTGAAATTATTTTATTAATCTCAAGATAATGCACCAATTGTTGGTTAATGCATTTCTCAAAAACTTTAGCCATGGCTGACACAATTGATACTGGCCGGTAGTTTGAAGGGTTCGTTTTATCACAACCACGTTTAAGAACCGTTTGCACCATCGCACTCTTCCAGGCGTTCGGGTATTTACCCTGCTTATAAGAAAGGAGAAAAATTTTAGTTAATATTGTAGCCAAGTCACTGGCAAACTCCTCAAATATTTGAACAGAAATTCCGTCAGGTCCGGTGACCTGAAGACAATTTCCTCCGAGATGTTGACATGATCGATTTTGGAACCACAACACGGGATTGATGTAGGTGTAACTCCACCCGGGACAAATAAGTTTGAGTTCGAAATGAAGACGCCTGCCATTAAGTCGACCTGCAATTATGGACCCACCACCAAAGCACAATCTGCACATTTCAATGCTGAAATAGATGTTTCAGAAAAATTGGCAACCGATGCGGCAATCTGGTAATCTGCACTTCCCTATAGCACAGATTTTTTTACAGATGTTACGTGTGGCCTTATATACTTCAAACGAAATTTCGTTGCGCTTATATTTCTTGTGAGCAGATTTATTTTATCTGGCTGCATTGGCGGCTTCTTTTGAAAAGATTTTAAAATTAGGATTGGAATTGGAAAAGGATGGTGGGATATATTTATTCATTCCATGTAGAACGATATCGGTAAAACTGGCAATGGCGTCGTCTATTTGATTGTTATAAAAACAATGGCTCTCCCACGGGAAATGTTGAAAAAATGACCGTAACCCATCGTTAAAATGCCATAGACGCCTTGGCTGCTGTCTAAATTCTGGTGGTGTTTCGACAGATATTTTAACTGTTATCTGTGGTCAGAATTTTCAATTCCAGCTTCGACACGGACTTCAATGGAATGCGGAGCTGTTGTAATACAAAGATCCTGAATATATCTGCTTGTTGAATTTTGACATTTAAATGTGGAATCACTTACAATCTGCGTAAGGTCATGCGAAACAGCAAGCCACTCCGTCTGACGCCCAGCATAGTTCATATTTTGGTGATTCAACTATTCTTTATGGTGGGCATTAAAATCATCAACCATAATAAATTCGCAGTAAAGGAATGTTGATTGCGAATGTCATCACATTTGTCTCCTCGAAGAAATTCATAGTTTCTGAATCCGGTTGATTGGGGGATCTATAAACTAATCAAAAAAAGGATTTTATTAGGGAGGGATATTTTAAGTACAATAGTTTGAACGATCTTTGAGAAAATTTCATACTTATGATGTCGAGCGTACGGTATGTGGTTTTTAATGAATATGCACACTCCACGTTGCAACTCGAATGCTTGTTCGAACTGGTAGCTCTTGAAGTAGAACTCATTCTCGTAGATGCTATGAGATACTTTCGTTTCCGTTAGCACTAATATGTCAGGTCTGCGTGATTCGAGATGTTGATGTACGCGATTTTTATTAGTCACGAGTCCACGGACATTGGCAAAATGGATGGTAAGGCTATCAATTGTATCTTTTCGAGGAAAATGCCTCTCTCAAATTTGGGGTAATGAATAGCCAGAAAAAGTTCAAAATCTTCAAATGCATCCTGAAAAATTCACTATTTATGGGTTACTGGCATCATCTGACCATATTTCTTTTAAAATGAGGAAGGGCAGCGAGTAAATATCAATGGCGCAACCATCGATTTAATTGGCTTGCTGTTTGGTATCTGAAATCATTTGTTTATATCGATTAACTACAACCTGCATTAGAAGCAAACATAATGCTCAAAAGAGTGCTGGAAATTTATACCCATCGAATCAATCAACTAACAACCAGTCGCGGACAACATTTAAAATATTTTTTTTCAAATATGAAATTTCATAAACAGAACTTACGTAACAAATACAATTTTTGATTAGTAATAAATGTATTTAATACGTTTTATTCCAAAAAAAATCCGGAAGCATTCATTTATCCGATACCACCTGTGCGACACTATCCAATATATACCAACTGCACAATAGGTAACGTCAAGTACGGAAACTATCCCTGATGAGATGGATTTTATTGTTTCAATCAAGCAGTCACCGGATCGTAATCGGCCAGTAGCGAATTACAAAAAGCAAACAAAATCATAAGCTACATAGTAAATCGAGGGTTAACAAAATGATACAACCAATAACTATAAATAAAGAAATTATTTATTTTTATAATTGTTTTATTGAAATTAAATAAATAAACAATTACATGTCTGTTGATATTTATTTATAAATGCGGAAACCAAATAACATTTTGTTATTATTATTACAATTATTATATATTTATTTATTTATTGTAATTCACATCATATATTAAATATTCTTGTGAATTTTTTTTTGTATAAATTGTGCAAATTGACAAACATGCATTTATTTAAATCACATCAACATCAAATGACTTAATCTCTTGTACTAACAATAGTAATAGCTATTGTTTGTCTTGCTTGTTGAACTTTTGAACTATTTTCGAACAATCTGTCTTAACGTAAACATATACATAAGTGTGAATAAGAAAATATAATTGTCATTCGAATGATAACCGTCACTGTATCGAAGTATATAGATATTTTGCTAGAATTTATTTTTTGCGCACACCAAGACAACGAAACTCGATTGCAGGTCAAATTGATATAAGTTATTCAAAACATAAATTCTAAGCTGCATTTTTACCTACGTCTTTACACAACAAATTTCATTTTTTATTATAATATTGGTACTACAATAGAACTAAGACGAACACGACAAGAGAAAAAAAAATACTATTTGCAATTTCAATTTCAATTGCAAGTACGTACTTGACTGTAAATAATGTATATATAAATCGTGACAGCATTTTCTGATGACATTTTTTTTTTACTTTTCCTGTTTTCGTCTTTATTATATAAAGCTGTTTGCGCGCACTTACGCAGTCAACTGAATATAATAATGTGAAAGTCCTTGACCTGACACCAGTCGATGTTATTTATAATATACTTTAAAGCGTAAACATAGCAAAACTTTTATAATTTCATTATCGCACATATATAAATTCCTGTGTATATAGATAGATAGTTGGACAAGTCAAACCAATTCACATCCACATACGAGTCTGTACACAAATGGGTAAGCAAAACAAATAATAAAACTTTATTATTATTATAAACAATAGTTAAGTTTAAAACTATATCGTCTACATTGAACGTTGTATCGATGTCGAGCTTTACGCATGTCATATCGAGGTCGACGTCAGTTGATGGCTATCTGTGTATGCCAAAGTATTTGCATAACATATTTACAATAGCTATTGAATAGGAATACCTCTTGTATATATACGAAGAAATGTATTATAATAAAATGGGTCAAGCCTGGAGTTCTGTTTGCAGAAAAGTTATGACTGTTTTCGTTTATGCCATGTGTATGTTTGCCATCATTGTACGCTCGTATACGTATACTTATTTAATTTATTTATTTAAATAAATAATTTTTATTGTAAATAATGTTTTCAATTTTAACTTTTTTTCGCATCTTGCTGTTGATTTACTGATGATGAACTAGAATAAAACCATAGACAGTATATATCTGGTTTATTTGCCTTTGGTCTTACATAGGAATGAGTATTTGTTATGATTTGTAATTTTTAAACTAAATACAACGATTTTTAACCATGTATAAGCTATTATATTTTGGCCGTATTATTGGAGCTAACGAGGTGGTTGGACCGTTTTTTATTTGTTCATAGAGTCTTTGTGTCGGTCACTATACCTTGTGATATGATATTTTTTTGTAAACTTGTAGGCTTTCAATTAATCATCATTTGACTCCAGAATGCTTCTGAAGCAATCTGTATTTGTCACGTATTATTTTTCTCTTCCCGATTTTTTATATATTTTTGAAAAAAAAATACAACTTTTGATTTGGATGTTTGGAAAACCATTTAAACGTTAAGGTACATAAGTGTTGTTCCTTTATTTCATTGGATTGCTTCCTTTTTTCATTGTTACTTATTTCATTTCAGGTTTTTAGCCCGAAATCAAAACTATACATTATAAATTGTAACTATTGTAATTTTTGTTTCACGCCATGTTATTAAACATGTCGATTCCCCGTGTCGTGTTGCGTTCTATGTTGGCCGGTAGGTCTCAATCTCTTAATGTAGGTAGCTTGAATGTCCAAAGTTTGTTACCCAATATTGACGAAATACGTCACGTTTTCTGTGGTTCACCCGTTGACATTCTTTGCTTTTCCGAAACTTTTTTGTCCCCCAATGTCTCAGACTCAGCTCTGGACATTGGTGAGATTTAATCTAGTTGGGAAAGAAAGGGTAGTTTCCTCGCTTAGCTATGATGGGCTGTGTATGTTTATAGATAAACACCTGTCGTATAAACCTGTAAATATACCTCCTTCTATATCTCGAATGTTGGTTTCCGATCTAGAATTCGTATTTGTTTGCATTTTTGTTAATAAACGTAGATATTTATTTGGGACTGTGTACAACCCACCTATATGTTGACCACCTAAAATGTGCCCCAATACATTAAAATGGTTGGTAAGGTCTCAGTTGAGATGCGGTAAGGGCCGTGAACGGCCACTAAGCCATAGCTTATACTCATTATTTTGCTATAACAAGCAAGAGGTGGTATATACACAATTTAAAAAATCCCTACTAGATATTGAACTTTAATTAAGCTATCACACCTGCCAGTATGATGAAATATTCATCTCAGATGACTTCAATTTTGATATACTACAGGATAATATGTTCTCTCGAATGTATTTGAATATTTTGCACAGTCTTAATGTATCAGTACATAATACTGGTGAGCCAACTTATTTTTGTCCAACCACTAACGATATCGTTTCTTCTCTTATTGACCATGTTTTATCATTCACCGATGACTCTATTTCTTTTTTCAATCAATTATCTCTCGGTTTAGGATCTCATCATGACCTCTTAGTATTCTCTACTAATTGTTACTCTCGCCCGGAGCCTAAAAGGTTTAGTTTTAGGGATTTTTCTAATATAGATGATTATCATTTATAGCACTAGTTTGTAGCTCTATTCCTTGGGATAACATTTTTTCTCTTGATTCCTCTAATAGTCAAATCCAGCTTTTCAATGGATATAACCTAAATCTCCTCCATGGATGTCTGGAGAAATTATGGATGCAATCAGATTTAGGGTAGATAAATTTCGCTTATGGAAAATATTAGGAGATAGTAAGATATTTTTGGAAGCTCAGTAAAATAATTCCAATCCCAAAAATAAGCAATCCTGTTGAGTTATCCCAATTAAGACCTGTCAGTATTTTAAGTTCCATTTCCAAGGCCTTTGAGATTGTAGTGAAAAACCAAACTCAGTCCCATATAATTGGTAATAGTTTACTTAATGTCTTTCAATCTGGGCTTAGAAAGTGTCATGGAACGAATACTGCATTATTGAATATCAGCGATGATATAGTATGGAAAACAGGGAACTGACTTCTCTCACTTTGTTAGATTTTTTAAAGGCCTTCGATTCTTTGAATCACAACATTCTTTTGGTAGTTGTTATTCTAATTTTCTTCCAGTTACTTCAGGTGTTCTTCAAGTTTGTGTACTTGGTCCTTTATTATTTTCTTTGTACATTAATGACATAGAATCCTCGTTTCACCATTGTTCGTTTCACATTTTTGCTGATGATGTCTAAATTTATAGAAATAGTAAGTTAAATCAGCATTCTATTGTTAGTAATATTTCTCTGGTTAACGAGGATTTAGAGAGAGTATATAATTGGTCTATTTCCAATGCACTTGTCTTATATGCTAGTAAATTGCAATCTATTGTTATTTACCAAAAATCGTTAGATACGTTTTCGTTTCCTTGTATTAATCTTAATGGGTCAGTCGTTCCGATATCAACTACTGTTAGGAATTTGGGGATAGTTTTTAACAAAACTCTTACATGGGGTGATCATTTAATAAAAATTAGTAGAAAGGTATTTGGTTTACTCAGTTGTTTGTATAAAGGGTTTACGGATAGTCAGTTTAAAAAGAGAATGTTTATGTCCTATCTCCTTCCGCATTTTCTTTATGGTGTTGTTGTCTTATTTGGTATGTTTCAGGAAAATATGTCTATTCTAAAAAGATGTTTTAATCAATAGATGCGTGCACTCGTTTTATTTTCGGAATTAGGAAATTTGACCATATATCACCCTATACTTGGCTTGTTCTTGGTTGTAGTTTAACTAGTTTTTATGAGTTTCAGATTTTTGCTATTTAAAACTAAAGAACCAAATTATTTATTCAGAACATTATTATTTAGCAGATCGCATTACGCCAATCTACGATTGCTGTCTGCCAGAAATTTTTCTAGGTCTTTAAATTCATCTTTTTTTGTTAGAGGTATTTCTCTATGGAATTCTGTTCCATACAGTATTAGGAGTTTGAGATCTGCCGATACGTTTAAATCGAGCTTTTTTGAATGGCGTGTCTTCAGTGACAATATAATTAGTTTAAGTTAATTGTTAAGACTTTTTTAATATATTGTCTGATCTCTGCTGCTCATCCCATTGTAAATGAGCTTGTTCTCAAAATGGGATATATATATATATATATATATAAATATATATATATATAAATATATATATATATATATATATATATATATATATATATATATATATATATATATATATATATATATATATATATATATATATATATATATATATATATTTGTATGTATTTCCAGTTAATACTTTATTTTGACACCAATATTTGGTGTTAGTAGTCATTCGTCCCCGGTTGTAGTTTAATGATTAAGAGAGTTTCTCATCATGCCGCATTCACCGGATGGCATAAAAAGCGATTGTGTGTGAAAACATTTGTTATATGTTGACCACCTAAAATGTGCCCCAATACATTAAAATGGTTCGAAGAGTCTCAGTTGAGATACGGTAAGCGCCATGAACGGCCACTAAGCCATAGATTATACTCATTCTTAAAAAATTTTCTCTAAGTTCATTATTTGACCGTAAAGATCACATTTCCGATTTAAAGAAGGACTCACCTCGAGAAACCGTCTCACATTAATTGACTTTGAAATGCCAGTTAGAAGGTGGTTTTATAACTTTGGCTTTAAAATCTAGAACAGTACACTCATCGATATCTAGATTTATGATCGTTCCATATTCTTGATAAGAATCTAGATAATCGTTGGCCTCAACCACAACTTCTCTCAATTTAACTTTTTTCCTATTTGTACCAAATTTCAATCAGGTGGAATCAATGAATTTTTAAGCACAAGATTAATCAACTGAACGGACGATACCGTCAGCAGGCATGCTTCCTTCGACTACTAGGAAATAGTCTTGACTAGGCAAATATATCTCAAATTTCAATAACAACGGATGTGGTAATCAACTGACACAGTTTTATTCGATCTTTTTGCTCAACAATCCTCGGTCCATTATCAGAAGATCACGTTACTTGGTGTTGAAGTTAAATGGAGGTTGCCTACTAAATATGCGGCTTGATCAGCTCGATTGAGAACGTTGCTAAGGAGTTCTTAATTTTACCAAAAGATCCTGCTTGTTCTGACGAGATTTTTGAATCCTAAACTAAACTTGATATTAACTATCATTCTGAAATAGCTGGATTTGACTTACATACAAGGGGTTTCCAACTCAAACTGTATCAGCAGGTAAATATTGCCGATTTTTTGCTAAATCAGTATAGATCATCTTGGCTATCTGATAGTTTTTATGAATTCGATAACAGCTAAATGTTTTCTTTCATTGCTACTGGTTTTACCAAGTTTTACCGCTTTTCTTGTTTCAAAATATTTCTTACAGACGTTATGAACCCGGCGTTTTGTCACTCCAAAAAATTTATATCGGCAAGTTGACATATTATAATAAACATTTCGGAACGCATAGGTTACTAGGTGAATTCATCATATGGCTAATTCGCATACCTCTTGACTGTATATTGTGCTCCTAATTGATTATATTTCACATAAGAATTGAGTTGGTCTAAATATTTAATAATGGCTTTCGTCATCTCTTGTCAATGATGCAAAATGTTCTCTATGGTCATCTATGGCGAAATATTCGATTGCGGTACAAGTTGTGACTGAGTGTTATCATGCTGAATATTTGGAACATTAAGATTTATTTGGCACTTCTGACAACAGCGTGTAGTCCCATGTGAATGGCAGTGGCAGAATAATTTTTTATAATAATAATTTTTTATAATTTTATAAATTATAAAAAATAATATTTTTTATAATTATAATAATAATTTTTTATAATAATAATTATAATAATTTTATTGCTTTACCCTACTGCGAATTTTCATGATGATCTGGTATATGTGATTGAGATCGTAAATATCGTGGCTGGTACATGTTGTTGAATTGCAAAAGAAGAATTACACCATTCGCTCAAAATAGTTACCATGAGAGAAACCGGTGACATCAAAACCTAAATTCAACACTGAAGAAGTCCAAAAATAACATTTCAGATCAAGCCCTCATATTCATCTCATATTATAGTGATACCTGTCTGGGACGCAGTGTTAATTGAAATAATATGGACAGTAAGACTTATACAGAAAAATTACGTCAAAAATGCATTCACCTACTCCTCTACCAGGGCTCAGAATGAGTATGGTGTAGTAAATAATTATCAACATAACCGTTTTAGCCCTAAAAGACCTAAAGTTGGTAATGCAATAATCAGCATTTATAACGCTATTATAAAATTGCGTAAAAAAACCCTTCGAGAACCTTGTTGAACGTGACGATCAGTTCTTTTGTAGCATCTATTTATTTTTATCAAAAAAGTTATAATTTACTGAAAAAAAGTATACATTCTGGCCATGGTCCGAAATCAAGGGCAGGTAACAAATGATTTTAAACACTCGACCAATGAAATTTGACTGTCTGCACGCTTTGTAAAATATTACAATAATTGCAACTGTCTGAGCGCTGCTTGATATAATTCTCAAAAGTTTGTTCAAGCAAGTATATAAAGTTTTCATTTGTAGGTAAGCTATGGTTAGGTTGTTGTGGCTGCTATCGAACACTTAGACTGGCGATTGGTCCGTTGTGATACCACTCTATGTACGGCTATAAGTCCGAGTTTCCGTAGAATCATCTGCGCATTGCATAGCTCCATGTCAGTGCTATAGGAAGATGGGTCGGCCCATGGAATCTATACACGACAGGGGATCCAGATATGTTCATTTAACACCACCGATCGCACCGCCCAAACGATCGCAGGTGAAAAACCCATCTTGCATCTTGCCTCGAATTGAAATTCAAACGCGGTGCCTCCCACTCCAACTGCTGCAGCTTTAACCACTGCGCCACCTGGGCGGTCCTTTCAACTGTAGCAAAACCGCCAAAACGCAAAGTTTAGTATGAGTACTAATGAGAAAGTACAAAAGTTAAATTTTATGAGTTAATTGAAAAGAGCGTGATGGTTTATCAATCAGTCCTCTTATAGATTTGTGCATTTTAGACCGTTTCTGAGTTTCGCATAGATTAAATATTTAACAAGATGTATGTGTGCCTTCTATTAAAGTCGCAGAGTTAGGGGGCACGATAATAGCACGGTTTTACCTAATCCATTTATAACATATGAATTATGGTTAATTTTCAAATCTTACATGTTCTATCCCTAACAAACATGTTATGTTTTGACTGCGTGTATAAGTCATTGCCGAAAGTTAAATGAATTCAAGTCTAAGTAGCAGTCCAAGATCCAGCAATTATTTTAAGCATTAAAATTACCTGGACAAATAACTATTTCAGAATAAATGAAATTATTTGAGGGGTTCAGGGTCAATAACAAGTGAGTATCGATTGTATATAATTTGACACATCCTTCATTATTTTCTATTAATAAAAAATGATAACTATAATAATGAAGCAGATATTATACGAGTTATATTAAAAAAATGGACAGTTTTCTAAGAACATTGTTGAAAATATCTGCAAAAGCTCAATTATGGTTATTATTTTCCAAAATTAACTTTTAACTCTACATTGCATCAGACTAATCGGTGAAATAAAATGTTTGCCTCTTTTAATTGTACCAATCTCTTTTGTGCCTACTATACTAATGGTTTAACTCATTTCGAGCCAATGTTTTGTTACAACAAAACCTCAGTTTTGACTAACCAAAACGAATATTTTCAAAGTATTTCCATTAATAACATAAATCAGTCGAATCAGCTGTTAAGCTCATATATAATACAGCAATAAAATATAACCGCTAAACGTATTGTTTAACACGCAGCACAGACAGTCGTATAGCGCAATGTATATAGAGTTACCAGAAATTAAAATTCAATTTATACATTTAACCAAATACTATACAAATTTGACCAACTTAAAAATTAAGGTGGTTGCCCTTTTCTTTACCATACACACATACATTCAAAATATAAATATATTTTAATTACTTAAAAAATTGCAAACACGCTAATGTAAGCGGAAGCAGTTAAAAATGAAAAAAAGTGATTATTCGAAAAAAAATTATTTCATAGGTCTAGTCAATTATAGTAATGATACTTACAACTATATACAAAAAAGTAAATTACAAAAGTTATTATTTTATGGTGGCTATGTTTAAATAGAATTATTGTAATAACAATTACACATTATCAATTTATAGAATCGACGACATAACCCCAGAGGTCACAACAAAAATTTCTCCATTCCCGACCCATTATACAACAAATTTTTCTATTTTCTATTCAAACGCGCTCTATGTAACAAACAACTATGCGCTTTTTTAATACTTCAACGTACACCGCGCGATTGTAAGTACATTAACAGTATTAATGGAATATTTCTTTATGTGATTCTTAATATATACAACAGAATACGAGAGATTCCCGAGTATTTTGATGGCTAGCCAAAAATTTAAATTTTATTTTTATATATCATGTTAAACCAAAAAAATCGATTAAATTCGTTATCAAATTTAAACTCACGACTATTTTTCATCAACTGCTTATATATATATATTATGGTTGTGAGATCAATAACCTCTCGTAAGCCAACATCAACGAATTAAATATATATATATATATATATATATATATATATATATATATATATATATATATATATATATATATATATATATATATATATATATATACATACTTTTTTTAAATATGTATAGACATTTCGTGTATTTTTTGAGACTTTTATAGTATTCGACGGTAACAGTTTCACATGTAAAAAAAAATCTGTAAAATTTGTATGAGGAGAGTTAGAGCTTTTACTGCTTTTGGAAAGTTATAATTAGAGTCAGTTTATGTAGGAATGAAAGAAAAGAAAAAGATTTTTCGTTTAAATGTGATGAAAAGAATTATAAGTTTAATTGAATGAGATTATAAAACAACACAAATAAAATGTTGAGTTGGATTATGAACAACAGTTCGTGGTTTGGAGGAGTATCTTCTTAAGAACTCAGATTCTCGGTTATAAACTATATTATTGATTTGTTTTAATTAAACAACGCCTTACCCCTCGGTCTATGCAGGTACGGTTAAATAACCAAATTTAAAATTTGTTTAATATCCATGTTGTTATTACATGCAGGAAGAGAAAAAAACAGAAAATTAAAAAATTGAGGTTTAATTTAAGCTTATAAGATTTCTAGCCACTGATCGTGTGTTTGCAATTTATTATAACAATTATATATTAATTAAGCAATGCAATCAGTGTATAACCATTTATATTATTTTATTTTAAAAGCCAAATACCGAAAAGACTCTAAATTTACAACTTAGTCAGTGCTATCACTAAACTACATCAAAACGTTTAAAACTCCTGGAATAGGTTCTTTCTGCGCCACAATATTAAAGATATTTTCAAGCTTGAAAAAACAGTGTTTCCGTATATGTTCATTACATGCAGGAAGAGAAATCAGAACAGATACAAGACATTTACATCGACATTTAAATTTTAAGTTTATATTTTTCCTAAAAATGAGTAACAAATAGACAAATTGAATATTCTAGTAAGGATCCAAACAATATTGTCAGTTTAATAAGTCTTCGAGAGTTTTGAAATTAAATCAGTTAAGGCTAGGATAAAGAATAGTTATTTCATTGAAGCGGCAAAAGAATTTAGATATAATATTTTCAGAAAATATCTCCATTCAATTACTATCAAGACATGAAATAAAAAAGAGCTAAAAAGTAACATATGATATTACATGCAGGAAGAGAACTCAACATTTTTTAGTTTCAAATTTAATACAACAATGTTATTTTACTTCTAATCGTTTTCGATTAGATCGCACTAACAAAAGTTTCCTCACACTGCAATTTAGTGTTTATTTGTTATTCAAAATGATTTCCTGGAATAACTGTGGTTCGTGTTATAACGTGAAACAATTGTGCAGTTCTCAGAAATCACTTAACAATTACACGTTATTCTTATTAGTTTGCAGAAACTGTGCTCAAACAATAACAAAGAATCGTTAAATTACTAAATTCAAAATTTGTTTAATGTTCTCGTTGTAATTACATGCAGGAAGAAAAAATTGATTATCAGAAAAATTAAATACTGAAGATTGTTTAGCGGTGGTAACTTATAATACCTGTAATTTAATTATTGAACAATGCAGTAATCATTGCTTAAGCATTTTTAATACTGTATCTCAAATTATAGCCGATGTCTCAAAAAACTCTAATACAGTGCTGTAATTATACGACATCTTGGCAACCGTTCATTTCATGCAGGAAAAAAACATCTATGAGCAAATAAATTTTTAAGTATTTCAAATTATTTTCCTACCAATCGTTTTGGATGCCGCTGAACACACAAACAACGTTTTCCTCACACAATGATTTCCCGGAAATGAACTGTGGTTCGTGTTATAACGTGAAACCTTTATGAAATTCTCCGAATTCACTAAACAAATGCACGTTGTACTTATTAGTTTGCAGAAATTGTGCTACAAACAATAACATAGAATCGATCGGAAAAATTATTTGAAATTAATTCTATTGTTTTTCAAATTTAAATTTAATTAGGTGTTTGTTCATGATTTGCGGCGGTATCCATTATCCGGTGCTTTGATGAAAATGGCGATGCACTACTCTATTTGCTATTCATCAGTTGTACTCGACGCAGGTGTTTCGATTTTTAAAATACTAGATCAACTGAGTCTCTTGAGTTTAAGTTCTAAACTGCTCCATTAAATAGATGTTATTTCGATTATATTTACAAAATAACACTAATTACATACATAACTACTCGAACATTCGTTTACCATCTTATAAAAATAACGATTACCAGTTCTACACTATAAAATACACAACCATTCTCACATGCATTTAATTACCATAACCATAACTATTTGTGTGTTGCAAAACTTTCTCTTCAATTCAATTCAGTTTTTTTTGCACAACAAAACAACAACAAAGGAATTTGATGTAAAATAAATTTCCTGATTACCACTTGAAGGCATCAAACCACCTTAAAAATATATTATTGTTATTATAAGAGCAAAACCAGTGTTGAGGTAAAGAGAAAATTTATAAGTTTATATACAAAATAATAATGTTGCAGATTCTTCCGGCTCATGCAATAATTCTTCTCGCGTATACTACTTATTTCAAAAGATTTAAGCTTTTTGGTTTTTTGTATAAGTTTTCGTGTTTTCATTCTATTTGTTTTCCACGTTTTTAAACACCCAGAAACACCTTATCATCTCTGTATGTATAGTATTGTTTTCATATCACCCATTGTTTTCTTTCAAAATAACAAGCTAGTTATAAAATCTTGATTTGTTTTGAAATTAATTAGAAGTCTAATATACCCATACGAGTACAGTAGATAGCTTTTACATGATTATATGTAGTGGAGACATGAAGTCGATTATTGTAGACGTATAGAAGATTAAATAATATAATTATTTTGCTAATTAATTTTGCGAAATCTTACCCATTCGAAGAATTAGATTTGTATAATTAAGAATTCCTTGAAAGTATAGTGGAAGAGGCTAAGGTCGATAAATGTAACATCAGTCCAAATATATTCCATAAACGCCAAAATCGTAGTGACATCCAAAACCAAATTAAAACATTCAACTACCAATCCCAGTGTACTTGATCATGCTTCGAGCACAAAAACTACTAGAAGCACATACTAAAAGAAAACCTTTTGCGACCACACATTTTCTATATACATAAGACGTTCATAAATCATGAATCGATAACCCAAAAATCAACATCCGATTATGATTCAAATCTCGTTGTTGATTCACGCCAACTTACCTCAGTGATATATGTTTACAAATTAATAATTGTTCCACTTTACAACATTACGACTCTCGTACATATATATAAGATATTATGGTAAGAGAAAGTTATTCGATGACTTTAATTTTAATCATAATTTTGAATTAGTTTTGTTCATGTATAGTCTACATTTGTTTTGTGTTATTGAGATGAATCATTATCGTAGTTTTGTTATTTATGAGTGTTTATAATGTCATAATGAATGAGTAACATACATTTATTTTGGATATATGTGTGTTTAAAGTTTTTTTTGCTTAAACGTGTAGCTGAAAGACATAATATTTGAATAAAATATGGGACAAGAGATTTTCGATTTAAACGACATTGGAAGGTGAAAAATTGTTACACTTATGTCTATGAAGTTGTATATATAGATATATCAACTATATATAAGCTGCCAATATATTTTCACTGCAGGCATAATCTTATATTTTAATTAATTGAAGATGCTTTTTTATATTAAAATACCTATATATAATCTTTGTTAAAAATTCTTGGTAAAAATGTGCCTTAAATGGAATGCGATTTTTAGTTCGGCCGGAAACCCAATCACGTGTATTTATATTTCTATATGGTTTAAGAATTCAACTCATGTTTGAATTGAAAAATTAAGTAACTCAGTCGTATTTATCGATTTAACCCTAAAGGAATAAAATATTTTGTTTAAAGCAGTCTCGGCATAGTTGACTACATAAAGTTCACTGATTAGATCTTGTGCTTATCTAACCAGTTTATTATGATAAATGCAATGATTTAACCAAGCGTAGCATATTTATACTTATCAACTTTGTCTCGAAACAAAAATATACCAACATTATGTCCTGAACAAAAATTTTCCCAAAACCAGGTTCGTCGCTTACGCACGATTTTTTATATGGTTTTCAAAATGAAGTCTTTCGTTATTTTATGCATAAGCATAAAACATTAATTACACATAAACGATCAAAATATTAGTAGCAACAAACTATAGCTAAGTATTGTAGTTAACGAGAGTCTAAGACAATTTTATTAAAGAAACGATATAAAAAAACGTTTAACAGCAGCAAAAGTACAATAATGATTAAAGTTAATGTTAGTGTTATAAAACTAACTATTAAAACAGCTGATTTAAGTTTTATAGTCAGACCTTGATATGTGAGAGTTTTGGTATATGTTCTAGACAATCTCGGTAATATACACTCGGTATTCGAAACAAAGAGTTCATGAACTTTTTATTTATGGTAATCAATTTTAATACTAGAAAAATAAAACGTCATGTAACCTAATTTTAGCGATCTCTTAATATGGATGATAGAGCTTGAAGGGTTACTATATTTATTAAGATTTGCCTGCATATTAATTACACCCACCTATAACATATTCGGCTCGCATATAACAAAAACAAACCAAATACTTTTCTTCTTCATCCATAGTCTTACCATTATCGAATACAATGTTAAGTGATGACTGATTGAAATAAATCTACAAGACAATATTCACGTATACGTATACACATACATATAAACCATAAGCTCTCATTTTTATACTACTCAGCTTTGATATTTTCTTTTACCAACATACATATTCAAGATTCTCAATAAAAATTTCAACTTTTCTTATTATTTATTTTTATTTATATATATATATATTAATAAGAAAAGTAAAAACGCTCGCATAAGCTCAGCTCACTTATACCAGTGCGCAACTTAAAAAGAAAACAGACAAAAACTTGATTCGTTCGTCGTTTTGTTGTATTGTTGTGTGTTTCAATTTCGCTAAAAAAAAATACTATACGTGTTTTAGCAGCAGCAGACGCCAGAGAGAGTCAGTAATGTGGGTCAGAATTTGCCATTGAACTAATGACGTCATAGTACATTGAACTCACCTTCATTATTAAAAAACTTTGATAGTTGTGTGTTTTTATATTAATTTTGAGTTTCGTGTATATATATATATATAAGTATATAATATTGTTGTTGTTGTCATCGAACATACATACATACAACAACACTAAAATTGGTAAGAGATAAATTGACTATATGAAGCTGAAATGAAGATGAAGTTGTTGTGTGGAAAAAAACTATATATCTATCTATATATGAGGAAATTATATAGTTTTGTATAGGAAACCAATAAAATGAAGGAAGTTACCATTTTTTATGGCATAATCAGATGCTGCACACATATATTTAATATTTTGCATCCTTTGATAAAAATCATTTGAAATATGTTTAGCGCTCGCAAGAGGATAGACTCAGTTCTTTCACTTCCGCATGTTATCATATATTTCTACGTACTACAAAATATTGAAACACTTCGACGAGAGAATAGTTTGTTGCGTTTTATCTCCGTATATAGCTACGATATACCATACAACTTCTAATTTCAAATTAATTCTATTATCTATCGATTTCTCGAAGTTTAGAAAGTTCGATTGAGTTCATTACAATTTTTTTTTGCTCAATTCTATATGTTGTTACTTTTTTCTAATGTACACTAAGACTAGAATAATTGTGTAATGCTTGCTTGCTTGTTATACAAGAAGTAATAATATTTTTGCGGTTCACTCAAAAAAAATAAAAATAAAAAAAAAATGGTAGAAAGAAATGTTCAATATATGGATGGAAGTTTAGAATCAGGTTTAACGATTTAAGTGAAGCAAAAATTGTTTAGATTTAGGCTTTTTTATTTCATTTGTTTGGTTTTGGCAGCAAAGAAGTTATGTTTCGTTTTGTTATACGATCGATTTGTTGTTTTTTTTGTTGTTATAAAATTGAGAAAAGAATGTACACATAGAATACTACAATACGTACAAAATGGGTGAATGCTTTCGAATCTTAAATTAATCAATTTATATACGACGAAGAGGAATTTTTTTGGTTATATGGTGGGGCTGTGATTTGATGCACATGCTTTTGCATACATTTGCGTTTTTGTATTTATACAGACACATAGCAACAGTATATATAAAACTATCACACTACCATATATATCCATCCGAATGTTCTAGACATGGCCACAAAGTGCCTAAGGCTGGAATTTTATTTTATACATATATATGTATACTTATGTGTATGTATAAAGCTATTTATAATGTGGTGTATTTAAAAGCAGCATAGTAACTAAAACTTTGTAGTAAAGAGTTTATTGACTCTGTTTCATTAATGACTATGCGTTGCTTAATAATTGGTGATTATTTTAATTATAGAACTTTTGGAATAAATCATTTACTGCCTAAATATTTAGCATGATGTCACGACTTCAGTTTTATTAATGGAGGTCAGTAAATATTCAAGCCGTTTAACAACTATAGGGATGTGATGTGGCTTGACAAAATGTTGTAAATACAATGCACTCATTTATTTGCCATTATCTATATGCTTCCTATTTGAGAAGCCTGCTACTGTTTGTTGAAAAAACACGAGCGCTTCAACAAACTCTTCATTGTAACATAATTAACAATGACAGTGTTTTAACCTTCAGTGAAACGTCAGATCAATAATTTAACGTTCCTAAATAGTCATTTCGAATTTTGGTACGTCTTCATATTGTTACAAGGACAACACAGCAAAGAAATTTAATTTAGAAGATTGATCTTTGTGGCACTTGTAACATTCATATAACCGACGTTATATTAACGTTTTACTCTCGCATAATATCAAAAATAGTTCAATACAGCATCAAATTGACTGACTGTAATTACTTTCAAGTAACTGTTCACAGTTATATGTTTTGAAAGTTATAAGGCTGTACCTATCAGTCTGATTTAACTTAAGATGTTCTCTGTTTTGCCATTTGGCAGTTTAGACTAAGCATGCTCCACCTTGCTGGTTGCTTTGGTTTAACTGGCTTAGCCCCAAAAGGTTAAATTTAAGCTTCAATCACAATCTCAGCAATGCTTATGTAGCAATAATCTAGTATTACGTAGCAATAATTAGAAATGAATGTCCGAGTCAATTTTGATAATTGACAACCAAAAAAATTATAAAACCTCTTTTATTCTGTGTCTTGTCAGGTACCTTCTTAGCATTGTTATATAACAAATTTGAAGTTAAATAAATGTGTGGTATGCCCAACCAGCATAACTAGTATATTTATTATTATTTATTGATTCGTGATGCAGAAAACGCTGGCCTAACTTAAATGACCTTCACAAGGACACGTAAGTAAATTGATTTCATATAGTTAGTATAACACGAAGAATATTACATAACGTTGCTACACTATAATGCAGCAACAAACTCAACTGCTTACAACTTACTTGACAGCTGATATGCAAATATGTGTATAAAACCCAAATCTTCACACTCCGCAAGTAATAAAATAAATCACCAGATTAAAGTAAAATATATATATTTGTTGTTTTCATTTAAATGAACTTTGAAAAGAAAATTAATTTTCATTGAGTGCTGCAGCACACAATCCCAAAAGCGCGTTATAAATGTTGTACGAATACAAACATACGAGTATATAAACACACACATATAAAAAATAAATAATTATGAAAGTTTATTCGCCCCAATAATCAAAATAAAATTATGATAATGTAGATAACATATCGCTATATCAGAAAAAATAACAACACTGTCAAGGTCATTCAACTGACGTATGTGTTTATATACGAAAATTATAAATAGTATATTTAGTATAGTTATATAAATAACACGCCACTATTTTATTATTATTAACAATAAAAATATTGTAAATCTTAAAATTTTGAAGAAAATTATGTTTCTTACAATCGTTAAACTTATATAACATATACGATATAGTATATGCAAATTTATTGAAATTATGATAATATACGCTCTCCAGTAAAGCGTGGTAATATAAAACGACTGTCGAATGATAAATACCAGCGATAAGACATGGATTGGTATAAAATATTTGTTTCTACGATTGCACAGAATGTATATCGAAATTCGGGTTTGTCGCGCTTGCATTGACATCTTTCATTATCGTTTCGTATTAAACATTTGGTATATGGTTGGACTTAAAAGCGCTCACTTAACATAAATTAGCTTTAGTGCGTTTCGTATAAAACTTAAATAATAATCATACATATAACATATATGTATTTATATAGCTGTCATATTTTCGTGAGAAAATCTGATAAAATGTTTGATGCAGAGTTCTTCGTATATAAAATATGTGTGTATTATATAATTAATTTTCTTGTTTGCTGTTGACTACTTATTTATATTTATACATAAAAAAGTTCGAAATTACCATCAAATAAAGAGATGGATTCGAGCATTTCATTAAATTAAATATACTAATTTGAGTAATAAGTCTTAGAACGACCAAAGTCTGTAGTGAATGAGTTTATTAGATTATTGCCTTATCGATGATGTGAATGATTAGGAGGGTTTGTTTATACTGTGGCATGTATATTTTGACTTATAGTCTCAATTATATATTTTAACTAATTTGAAAGGCGTAATATTAAACAAGAGAGCTTTTTGTTGACAATTGAACACCAATTTTACCGTCTTGTAACTGACGTACATATTGAAGACAATATTTTTTGAAAGCTCTAAAATTTCAAAAAGTAATGTACTGGTAGATTGATCAACAAAACGGTAACAACAAGAGAGTTGATTTCTAAATAATTGGGACTCACTTGGGGCCCAAACTTATAATTTTGACTTAAAATTTCTTATTTTTGTGAGCTAAAAGAGGCAAATAAACAGGATTTTTAAACGGATTACACCGGTTAGTGTTTAAAACCATCAAAATCATCGGTAATGGAAAACGACTAAATTCACTCTTTCACTGTATTACTAATGGTAAATTTATTCTAAGAAAGTAAAATATCTAAGCATAATCTTGGAATTCATTCATTCGTCAAAACGGATAGCACTCGAAAGGCAGCGCAGAAGTTTTTATTCCAACAACCGCAATGGTAGCATGGTCTGTGTCAAGTCCAAGACTATTTTGATCAAAACGAAAAAAAATATGGTCGGCATGTAAAATTATAGATCTCTACCCAGTCTAGACAGTAAGGTTAAAAACTATAACCGGAACAACTCACAAAACCATTTTCACAGATAATATAGACAGTTTAAAACACTTTGGAAAAAATGTCAACAGTGGCGAATATCGAATAAACTAAGGAAGAGAACACGCAGTTCGTTGACGTCATATAATTTTATCTACACTTCTCCAGCATAAAACGCAATATTGTTTAAATAATCATCAATCAAAATACCGAAGTCATGATGTCTACGAACAAATTTTCTCACGCTACATCCATTTGAATTGCTGTTTGAAATTCTGCTGCGATTCCAAATATATGATAATTTATTTCAAATTTATTTTTGAAAAGGATTACATCAGTTTTATCACCTACAACGAAACTGTCGCGTTAAGTCAACTTCAAATCTGTTAGTTGATTTCAATAACCATGCAGCGTATACGGATTAAAAGTGATCAAACGTATAATTTGTATAACATAGAATTACAATATGTATAACATCAAATCAAATGAACTCAAATGTTAAGGGAATAAAGAAGCACACGTTTGAGTTCTAGATCCGTATAACATAGTGTTATGTTATGTATAACATAGTCTTAAATGAGATCATATATTAAGAAGATGTGAAAAAACACACTGAAGCTTTAAATTCATGTAACATAGCGTTACGTTATGTATAACATTAAATCAAATGAAGTTTTAGGTTTAGAATATCTGAAAACATACGTTTAAGCTCTAAATCTGTATAACATAGAGCTTCATTATTTAACATGTCGAACTAAATGAGACCAAATATTTAAGTAATATGGAAACTTACGAGCATGCTCTTTAACATAGAGTTATATATGTACAACTTCAAATAAAATGAGAGCATATGTTAAGACGAACCAAACATGGAAACAAACGCTGAAGCTCTTAATTCAAATAACATAGAATTATATTATGTATAACATAAGCGATTATATGTTTAGTGCAATTGCAGTACAAACATTACTGAAATAAATCGAAACAGTAGAGGACCCAAAACAAATCTGTTGAGCTTGAAATACCCTTATATTAACGTTATATAAACCATCACCACCCAAATTTGACTATTGAAGTAGGTATTGAAACAATTCCGGGATCATGTTGGATAAAATCCAATGCATAATTTGTGAATGTGGTGACGTTTGGTAGCTATTTTTTAATCTTAGGTTTCAGTTTCAATGTTTAGGAAATCTAGTTGCTAAACAGTACAAGTCGAATGAATTTTAAACTTTGTTCTAGTAAGAAAGTAGTACTTAAGAAAATAACAGCTGGTTCAGCGAATCGATTTCATCCTACATTGTTATCTCTCAAAATAAGTTTGGATTCTAGAGCATTGTCTTAAAATAGGCTCACAGTGACATGTATCAATATTCAGATGAAATTGAAAGCCACAATGATAAAAAAAAGTTAAATTTATTGAACCAAAATATTGTTTTGATTAATCTATATTTGGTTAATGATTTGAAATATTTATCAACCACTGCAATCTTGAAAATATTTCAAAACCAAAACTATATTTTATAGTAAATCGTAAACATAAGAAATTTAAATATTTATTCACTTTCTAGCGTGTTGACCTTTTTTGCGTTTCAAATTGTTTTTATTTTATTTCTCGGATTAATCTCAATCGTCGTGTTGTCGTCGCCGGGAAACATTCAAAGAATGCCAGGTTATTAGTCTAAACGATCGTTAGATACTAATAGTATTTGTATTGATGAAGATTAAATATTTGAGTATTTAATTTACCATTTTTTTGTCTATACGAGTATTATTGTTATCATGTTTTGAAACGAAAGGAATTCGCATAAAACTTGTTTAAAGTGCGACAAACAAATTAATTTGGGACATAGTTTCAAGTCAAAGTTGATCCATGCATACTATATCTACAGTACATATAACTAGTTTCATGAATTAATTTGTTTCAGTTTTAGTTTTTGACAAATACGTTGATCGAGTATCTTAAATTGCAATTTCCTGATATGTTATAAGACATACATTCGCGACGAATATAAACAATCTATATATAATAAAAAACGAGCGACGCAGTTAATTGGAATCCAAAGTCGAAATCTAATGCATTAATATGTATCGACCATTCTGATCATGGTGATGTAGAAGGGAAAAATTGAAAATCCACTTTGTTAATTTCTGTGAATTCTGTAGAATCTGTGATATGTGTATAAACATAGTGTGTATACACACATCGACCGAAACGCGGAAATCGTATAAGCAATATATATATATTTATTACACAATCCAACTGATTGATTAGGTATTGTTTGATCATGTGAATTGTATTGATTAAAAAAATGAAATAATAATCTGGAGTAAAATAATTGAATTTGAAATTGAAAATAAATCGAAAAATTCTATATCATTCCGTCCATCATATTGTAAAAAAATATATACAAGAATAAATCGACACAAAAAAATGTTATATTTATTCTAACGTCTTGTTGACGTCACATCCAAAAATAGATATATATTCTTATTATTTGCATATGAAGTCACTAACATGCTAGAATATTAATATACACTTATATAATATTTAAATAGGGCCGAGCAGAATCGAAATGAGATCATTGAAATTTATTTTTAAATCTTTTTGTATAGGGAGTTGATCACAGGTCATATGAAAATTTGCTCAATCATTATTTCGTGTGTGAATATATAATATATGAGTCAGATTGACATATGAGAGGGATAGATTTAAAATTTTAACTACAATCACTATGCGCCATATTTTAAAAAAGGTTTTAATTTAGGAGTACGAAAGTTATAATAGATCTATGTACTTTTCCGTAAACTAACTGCATGTAAGCGATACGATAACAACAACATGTTGTGGATGTTTGTTTAGATAGTAAATAAATCGTTACAAAAGGTGAACATACTGACAGCCATGTAGTGCAAAGTAAAAAAAAAGTACCAAAATAGCTTAGGACAGCAATAAAGTGAGAGTAATTGGCCAATATAAGCAGCATATAAACTGTAGATGCATTTTTTTTTACAAATGAATATCTCACCTCTAAAATTAAAATCAACCTCTTTATAATATTAACATAGTTCACCATCATGTATGCATATCGATTCAAACGAGATACAAAGTTTATGTGATATGAAAATACACGCTGAAGCTCTTAATCCGTATAACATAGAAGTATATTAAGTATAACATCGAATTTAATTAGATCAACAACTTATGGGATATGAAAACCTAGGCTAAATCGATATGGATACACGATGAAGCCATAATCCGTATAACATAGCGTTATATTACGTATAACAATAAATCAAATGTGATGATATGTTAAGGCAATATGAAAACACACGCTGAAACTCTAAATTCATATAACATAGAGTTATATTACGTATAACATCGAATCAAATAAAATATAATGATAAAGGAATATGGAAATACATACTGAAGCTCTAAGTCCGTAAAACAAAGTGGTTCTTTTATGTATAACATCAAATCAAATCAGATAATTTGTAGAGAGGATGTAAAAACGCACACTAAAGCTCTAAATCCATACAACATTAAGTTATATTATACATCACATCGAACCAAATCTGACGATTTGCAGAAGCAATATGGAAATACACGCTGAAATTCTAAACTCGTATAACATAGAGTTATATTATATATAACATCGAAACAAATACGATAAAATGTTTATGGGATATTGAAATACACGCTTAAAATTTGAATCCGTATAACATAGAATTATTTTATGTATAACATAGAATCAAATGATAATTATTATGATATACAAGACACATATAGGACATTAACTACTCTAAAAATGCACATAAAATAAATCACACTACCAGTAATTAAATAATTATACGGTCAATAATACCGCCTAGCCAGTTTATAAAAGAAAAACCTGTTAACATAATTAAATTAATGTCTGAATCAATTAATCATAAAAAATCTATAAAGCTGCAACTTGCAAATGCTAAAAGCGCTTATAAATGTATTTATTAACAAATCGCAATTAAATTGTAACGATCTTAATAGATTCTTGGAGTTTTCTAACCTAAGGCTTCAAAAATATTATTGGCATTCTAAATATTATAATTCCAATTTAAATTAGTTAATTAAAATATTTATTCAAAACTTCCGTCATGTCACAATGTCTTCACAATTATTATAAGCTTTATCGATGAATAATAATTCATGGACGAACTATACATATGCTTAACTTACCATATAAATACATATATAAAATTGATAGTTAAATGTGTATTTCTTTTTCAAAACAGATAAAGGTTTTTTAACAATCTTGAGATCGTTATAATATAATAAAATAAAATCATTGATGCTTTTTATGCTTTACTTGTTCCACTCGAAACATAGAAATGAAGTAAAAAAATAATCTCAAAAGTCGTAAAAATTGTTTTTATGTGCTAAACGATATCAGTTAAAAAACATTTATGGCCTAGAGGAGTAATCGCAAATATTCACTTTTTAAAAATTGTATTTCATTTCGAATCATTAAACACAATTTGTATTAGTAATGCACATCTGAAAATGGTTCACTGGGTGAATGCAATTATTATTCATGGCTTTTTAAAATATTCGCTGAGTTTCTATAGACATAATATGTATGTATGTAGATATTGTAAAAACCTTTGTGTTGGTGTACAACTAGAATAAAGCTTTTTAGTTTGTTATATATTAATGATATCTAGGTTCTCTGGAATCGTTTTGGCAAAGTTTTTAAGCTTACCAATTTCATTTAGTCGCAACAAGTAAGTCTATGATTCCCATCTTTTCGATTTTTTCTGTATCTTTCAGTTAGCCGTACTTCTGCGGTAAGGCTACAACTGGTACAGCCAACTGGTTATAAAAATAATTGAGACATTTAAAGACACTTCTTCTTCCGATAAGGATTTTCACATTGTTGAAGCAAACGCTTTACTAGAAAATATTTTCACTTCTTGCCTTACAGTTTGAATTTTCATGCTCTCCAAATTAAAAAGCTTACGTTGAGTATTACGTTACAAATTAAGCTTACTTCTACCTACACTCTTTTGAAGAGGGCAATGCTATATTGCCCAAAAGATATTAATATAAATGCTAGGATTTTATAAAAAAAGCTCAGCTTTTATTAAAAGCTCTAAGCTTTCATTCAAAATATTTTACTTATATTATAATATTTATAAAACACAACTTTCCAACATATTTTATGGTAATTAACTGTAAATAACGTATTAATTGATTTGACAACAACAACATCAAAGGAGATTGACAACAACAACAATATTGTAAATTGCAGTCAATCGATAGTAATCGATTTGATTGCCGATTTCAATCGTTCAATTATAAAACCTCAACAATTGAGCTTTAATGTTTATTTGTCACTATGGAAGATGTATAAGTATAAATAAAATTTATAATTTAGATTTCAAAAAATATTTTGCACTTCCGGGATTTCTAAAATCAAAAATGTTTTATATTACATACACTTTATCTTAACGCCTTAACCTTGTACCAATAGTGACGATGATCATTCAAAGTCAGAAAACATGATTATTAAAATTTAGAACTGCATTTACCAAGCACACGGTATTTATGTAAATAAAACTAGCAATACGACCTTGCCAATGGCTTAACTCAAAACTATTTATCGTACTATAAATTTACGATATACAAATAGTTTGTGTATAATGGGATTATATCAAATATAATAAAAATAATAATTCGTAAATTGATAGACAGTTTACGAGGGGAAAACGTTTTAGCTGTCATTTGGTGAATGCAATTCCGATTTACTTTATGTATATGGCTAGTCGATCGAGAAAACCTTAAATTGCATACAGGTAAAAACGATGACTGGTTCAAAAATGCTTTTCTTTTCCTGGATTATGTTTTTGCCTATATTATATACAGATACACACATGCTATTTTAATAATCGACACGGTTGATGAATGAATTTTCATTTATCTTAAATCCTATATATTATGCAACAACAAAACTACTTATCGGGTATCTTACCTCCGCGCACATACATCATTTCAGTTTTAAATTTATTACATTCTAACGTTTTATTACATTAATTTTCGTAAGTTTCTTCTTTCGGATCATATATATATATATATGTATAAGAAACGCAACATTTGAATGTTAGAAATACAACAAGAAACAACAGCAACATAATCTTAAATTATTTAACGGGATTTTGTCGACCTAAAAAGATAAGTATATACGAATGTATGAATGAACAGTTTATTTTTATTGTAATTTCGGCTTTTTAGAGCTTATATTTCGGTTTGCGGTGGTAACATTATATCTACATATAACAATACATAAACATAAATGACTTTGATGGGCAAAAAGAATGAGAAAAAACTCCATTTTAGGTCTAAGACATGAAAAATGACGTATAATGAATTATTATCGCTCGCACACAAATAATTAGTTTTGATTTATTAAACAGGCAATTCTATTGTTCCAGTAAGTATTACGCTTGAAGACCAGAAGGTAGTCTACTAAACGGCACTATTGACAAATTTACGTTGACTACCACGCAGTGCCTACTTTTTATACCAATAACCTCTCCATCAAAATCTCTACCACTTAAATTTCCTACGAAAATGATTTTAATTGTTCTTATTGGATCCGTGCTGGTTTCAAATTCCTATTTTTCAGATCTCTACGTTTTAGTTTTTCCGGTTTTTAAGTCATCCTGGCTACATTTCTTAAGTTTATTTCAAATATTATCTATTCCTTGAAGGTTGCTCTCTGTATTTCTTTTTTGTGGTTGAACACACATTTAAATTATGCTCGCCACATATACACAAGTACGTATATAAGTATATATAATGTTGTATATGATCAAACTGCCACCACCCAAAACCAAATTATTGTTTAAATTACATTATGGTGATTATAAAACTTTTTCATTATTTATTATGTATATTTAAAATTATGTATAAATATTTATGTTATTTATATAAATAAAACAACATGTTTATCGAGAGAGAAAGACATCAGCAATAAAGTGCAGTTCGATGAACTTGACTCACATTTTTGGTACGATCATTTCGAATTTCATCATGAAAATAGAGAAAATCCAAAAGTTGGTCCACGTGTTGCACGATTCATATCGACGATAAGTTAGGTCGCGGCCTTTCGCACACACTACACAAACTTCCCACCAACATCCAAATTGAGACGATTGTTAATTTCGGTCGCGTGAAACACGTGTAGCTACAAAAATATTTCGATTCGTTTGATTTTGTATATATACAAATATAGTTTTGTACAGTTGTAGAATGTTTTGGAACATACAAAATTGGTGTGGCATTTTGGCCTGTATACTATTATTATTTATAGTGTGTTCATGAAAATATTTATGTATAGATGGGATGTGGGTTTACATATACATAATACAGTCGCGAACCACATAGCTAATACATAAAAATTTTAATGCATTTTTTGTGTACTAGAATTATGTACATACGTATATGTATGTATACAGCAACTACAAATCATAAAATGAAATTTATGTATGTAGAATAAATATATTTACTTAAATACGATTCTTATATTAACATAAACTGAATTTTTTTTTTGTGTGGAATTTAGCTTTATTTGAATCTTGTTGTTCTATTCAAATGATATACAAATATGTACGAGTTGAAAAATAATTTTTCGTTTCGAACCAAAACTATATGTGTGGAAGACACAATTTAATGAATGCATCGTCAAAATTTATATAGTGTGAATATATTAAATATATTTGAACGATTTTGGGCGATTGTGCGATTTAAATAAACGACGGAGATGATAAAAGCGGGTGTGATGCCATACATAATCTCATAACTGATTCAAAGAGTCTATGATTTCCTTTTTAATAGAAATTATAATACAAATAAATCGGATACGACTTGGCCCTATCGGTTTGGTTTCTGATACCAAACTATATATTAACTCAATAGTTAACTATCCTAATCCGAATAACCTACCATTCGTTGCAAAGGCACGAGACTGAGTCGCCCGTTTTCATAATTTTTTCGTCCATCGCTCAGGTTCGATCGTACTATATATAGTGACATTTTCTCCAAGACGTACCCTCGTCAAAAACTTTTATTGTTTCAAATAAGATTTTGAATATGTGACAATAGATGAGGTTGTCCCATCTCTTCTGGTGCAGACCACCATCTCTCGTAAGATAAAATAACGCCACTCCTAAAGCGGGCCAAGGTCTCACAACTCTCCTGTGAAATTTAACTTCATTATCCTGCCCAAATTCAAGGCTATTATCGTCTCCAAAACGACCATCAGCTCATTTATTTTTCAACTTATAAGGGAACGACCTTTATCGTTCGATGTGTATATATTGCATTGTATCCGCCAATAAAATTATAGATCTACCACAACTGTATGAGCGTAGTCTAAATTATGGCACCTAAAATGACATCGGTGGGGTTAAAAGAAGCTCTGCTTTTATAAAATATGCCAATACGATCGCATCAGGAGTCATCTTTTTAAATAAGGCTAATTTATAGACACAAAACTGTAATTGGAAGTTGAACCCAAATTGTTCAAGAAATAGTCATTTGGCATTAAACGTCGTATGGGGCTGTGAAACATGCTATAACGATTCTGACTATCCAAAATTCATATATGAATAGCTAGTTTTTTTGTGTTATCCGTCATTCAGGCTCAATTGGCCTATTGTGGCATCCCACTTTAACGCTCGGCTATAGGTCCGATTTAACGTAGAAACCATCAGCCCATTGCATGGCTCCATGTCAGCCCATAGAACGAAGATGAGACGGTTCATGGATTCTAAACTCAACAGGGAATCTCCGATGTGTTCATTAACACCATTGATCGCACCGCCCAAACGATGAATGGTGATAAATTCCTTTTGCTTTCTGCCCCTGTCGGGTAACGAACCCGGTACTAACCCCTGGTAGCTTGAACAACTGCGCCACCTGGGCGATTGCTAGCTAGTATCCTTCTCGGTTTAAAAACTGTGGAGACTCGAGAATCTTGCAACTCTTGATACATATATATCTACTATTCCGATACGCTAAACACTACTTATAGATATTATTGAGATTAATCACTTTTAACGTTAGGTATGAGATAGGCCACTTCCAACGTTCAGAAAACGACAACTGGTGTGTGATATGGCACAATTATAGCAACGTTATATGTGCATTACTACATATTTCAGATTTTATCAAAGAATAACATGAACGGTCTGGAAGTTTCATGAAAATTCTGATCATACCGGCACCAGTGCAAAGTATAAGACGATTGCCAGGGGGATAGCCTGGCCCATATAAAGCTTTTCGGAAAATGTTCAATTTCTTTCAATTAATGTGTACATTTTGAGTTTTGGTCGTCGATCTCGCTGTTTTTGACAGTTCTGGTGTTAATCGTCACCAGTGCAAAGTATAGGACGATTGCCATGGAGATCTCATAGCAATAATGGCCCAAACCTATATTTCGGAAAATGATCTTTCATTTCAATGTGTGTGAATATTTTTTGTTTTGGTCATCGATCTCACTATGATTTTTCGATAGTGCGTGAGTTAAACGTCTCCAGTTAGACGATTGCTATGGGGATCTCATAGGCATAATAGCTCATATACAGCCATTTCGGAAAATTTTCACTTCATATCAAGTATGTAAACATTTTCAGTAATGATCATCGGTCTTGTTATGTTAGTTCCGATCTTAATCGTAACCAATGCAAATTATAAGATGATTGCCATGGGTATCCAATAACCATAACGGCCCATATACAGCTATTTCGGAAAATAACACTTCATTTCAATGTATGTGAAAATTCTCTGTTTTTGGTATCGGTCTCGCTATGATTAGATCCTCTTTGACTGTAAATTTCCCACCCTGGTACAATTTTTTTGGGTGATGGTGTTCATAAAGTTCATAAATCACGATAGATATAGTTTTTGAACTGGCATCAATAAAACGTAGTGATAGAGGTTTTATTTGAGCTGACACTCAAATTTAAGGCGTATATGATAGAAATTTTTGGTTAAGTGTTGCCATAGCATGTAATCCAAAAGTTTTGGGTGACCGCACATCAGATGATAAACTTTTAAGACTGTTTTGGTCACATTTTGATTTAAATCGATTCCTTCTTAAAACTCCGATTCTGAGAACAAACCCGTGCTCAATTATTTACTTTCCAATAATCAAACAAAAAAAATTAATTTGTAACTTATTTGACCCAAATATCAGCGTATAATATGTTTGGTCATATTCTGAAATTCTGACAATCGAAATTAGCACTGTATCGTTTATTAGAAAATGTAGAGTCTAGACGCACAAACACAAATATTTTATATTCCAAAACTTTCCATGAAGGTTGACCACCTCGCTTCTAATAAATGATTCGATAATAAAAATTGCGTTATCATTAGACCGATACGCGTAAATTAGCTTTGTCGCTACGCATATACACTTGCTAGATGATTAACATCAACGTGTCAAATAAGATGATAATTTTAGTTTTGTTAATTTTTTGGGCAGTTGAACTTAAACAAAGGGGATTAACTACATCAAAAGAAATGTTCATCTTACTACTGTATAAACGTACTCGTACAAGTGCTACCTTCCTCTGTCTTTTATAATCATTTAAACAAATTTGCATTTATACTGTTTGAACAAAACAAAACCAAAATGTGTTTATCATCCGAGATACCAAATGTCCATCCTGGTTTGAAGTGCATTTGGTCATTTTTACTGTCCCGCACATATATATGTATATGTCACTCCGACCGACCATCCTTAATATTTGTAAACACACAAAAAACTACTATAATTCTTTCAAGAAATTTACAAACCGAATAGAAATAAGAAACAAACAAAAGAATATCGGACAAAAATCTGCCATGTCATTTATTATTCACGTAAACCGATTTTCAATGGACTTCATCGTTTGTACATAATTTACAAATTCAGATGAATTCATGTGTCAACACCGTTTTGACCATTCTTCTAGATTTAATTTTTTTTTAATCCTTTACCGCACCTTGTTTTCACCTTTTCAAAATTCATATTCATATTCTGGTCGAATGAATGATTATGTATTGTATGTATAAGTACATAGAATGGTCATTTAGCTCGCCATCATCATCTTATATTATATTTGTAATTCTCTAATTCCAGATGTACTTGAATTTATGTCAATTATATTAGATTGATTAGTGTATTAATTTTTGGTTTAGTTTCTGCAGATTTCAATTTACAAAAACACCTTTCAGTCGGTCACTCAAAAAATATATATATTTTTGTATCAAACAGGAACTAGCCAACGAATGAGTGTGTTTCAAGAAATCTAGTTTTGGTAATCGTGAGATTAATCTAAACGGCTTAAGGTAATATTTTTATTTTAAGCGCCAGAAGCATGTTCAAATTTATAAATTTAAGCAAATAGAAATAGATTTGTCGTAGGCGTATATTAGACATGAATGTAAACACTTGAGATTAGTCTATGCGGACAAGTGTGTTTTCTAAAGTTGTTATATAGGTAACTTGTTTTGGATCAGTTAAATTATCATAAATTTATACGAATAACTAATATCCGTTTAAAGTTTAAAATAATTTCTTAAAATATTTGCTATGATTTTATATATTTCACGACCTCCCATGTAGCTAAAGGTTTCAAATTGCGACCACACTTTAAACAGAGTATGTTTACTAACATGGTACAATATTTGTGTTGTCCCAAAAATTTTACACCCAGATGATCGAAAATCTACTATACATGCAGACCAGAAGCTTGAAGATAATCTATATAATGCTAATATTGAGCTTTCCATCATGTAATGAAACAAGCATATAAAAAATTATTAGCTTGTAACGAGACCGTGACTTTAATTTACCAATTTTTATAGCCAGTTCCTTCTTTCTCTTAATTTCTGTACTTTTACCGATTGCTGTTTGCAATTTTAACCCTACTATTGGATGAGTTTCATCGTTTACTAAAGCACTTCTCACAATTTTCCGGATTGCTTTTACCATAAAAGGCTTTTTAATTGATTTCTGCAGTTAACGTGAAGCCATCACTACATCCTGCCAATCGTGGAACGGAGATGGATGCCACGCAAGAATTTACTGACTTTCTCGTTTACCGTCTGCAATGTTGAGGTTCTCCCCTTTTTACGATCACTTTTCATCGTATCGTTTCCATTTGATTTCCCAACAATCTTTTGAAATATGACCAGATTTGTGTAAGACCCAAAACCTTATTTTTTTCTCGCCAGTCCAAATCATTCTTGGTATAGTCAATTGACTAATGGTTTGTCGTTACCACTTGAATTATAACTTTTTAGTTCAAATTGAACTCGTCATAGTTTTATCCTAATGCATATAAGCGATAGTTTCAGAAAATGTTGTTCCGAAGCTGACACTACCGCTCGTATTGTGTCTATATTACGGAAACCATCAGAAAATTTTTTGACTTTTTGACATCAACCTTGGAGCTCCATCCAGTAGCAGACATATTTACGTTCATAATTTTATCAAAACCCTCTCGTTCAGTTTCCAAACCAATCTGTGGTATATCCACTGCACTTAAAACGCCACTATTAGAGCTGATACCTGGTCTTCCATGGACCAATTATTAATCATCGCTGCCGTTTCAAATTGTAATTTGAAAATGTTGAATGACGTGATGATATGATATGTTTGGTTGTAATTATTCGAAGACAGATCGTTTTAGCATATGTTGCCCCTTCTACCGCATCATCAGCATTTGGTGCCTTCATTTTGGATAGTACGATACTGATTTTCTCGTTTACTGACTGTAATCCCTTGAAATATGACCCAGGTTTATAACAGACCCAACATCTTATTCTTCCCATCCAGCCCGAAAGTTTATTGGTAGCCAATTTTTTACAGGTTTGTCGTCACCTCTTGAATTATAACTTTTTCGTTCCAATCCGACTCATCGTATTTTTACCTCTGGATTGATTATCTTATAACTTATAAGCAATCTTAATCGTTAATGCAAATACAAGCGATTGTTTCAGCAAATGTTGCTTTAATAGCATTTCAGCAAATGTTAGTAATAAGCTCCAAGGTTGTTTTAAAAAAGTCGAATTTTTAAAACAACCTTGAAGCTCCATCTGCTATAGCTCCCGTGATCAAAACTATATTTTCGTTCTGAGGCCTGCTTTTTTTTATAATAATTTTCTCGCTCAGATTCTGGAACAATCTGACGCTTATTCACTGCACCGCCTTTTAACGCCACTATACTAGAGCTGCTATCTGGTCTTCCATGTACGAATTATTTCTCATCGTTGCCGTTTCAAATTTTAATTTGAAAATATTGAATGACGATGGTACTGACTGATTTTATTGCTAAGAGCCGTCCTTGATTTTAATGTCCATAACCTATTTTTCAAGTTTTAAGAACTTTTGATCAGTTAGAAAAAATTGTTGATCCATTAGACATTTAACAATATCCACTTTGGCATTTTATGAAACCGACATTTCGCGGAACTGCTCACCCTTTACCAATATAATATGCTGTTGAATTTTTTCTTGTTGTTCCAATCTTTTCAACACCATGTTGCGACCTTCTTTTTCTTCAATCATTATTCTTTCTTGCCCAGTTGTGCTTTTGATTTTCAAATCTTCTAAACCACCCATTTATTGCATCGCTGCTTTTGTTATGTCCCATATCGAAATTTCCAGATGATACGATATTGTCATTTGCAGTTATTTGACGGAAGTCCGTTCAGATTTTTGCTGTCCCTTCTACCGCAACCTCTGGATCTTTGTAGTCTGGATCCATGTTTTCTTCTTAGAAAGCTTGTTGTAAAATTTTTATCACTTCAGATTTACTATACCCATAGCAGGAAACACCCTCAGCTCCCTTCTTCAGGTACTAGTTGCTGTGAAGGATTGTAGGAGAATGAAATAGCTGAAGGAAATTAAACCGCTCGAGTTTTTTGATTTCCCTTTATTCAAAATCCTACCGCTCGCTGTCACTAATTGTGACAGTTGTCACTGTTCACAATTGCAACCAAACTAAGATTCAATCACTAGATTGTGAGTAAAATACCGCGTTGCTTTGTTTCACTCAAGTTTTTTGTAATCACAATAATAAACTTGTTCATCACTATTATATCACTATCACTTCCACTTATTATTTCACTTTGGTTAACGATTTCCCGTCTTCAACTTGTCAGTTTTTCAACTCAAATTGATTCTGTACTCTTTCTGTCCAAGTATACTCAGTTGGCAAATATTATTTATCCTACCGCTGAGGGTGACGTTCATAACAATCTAATAAATAACTCTTTCATTGGTAATTCCGACCTGGTAAGAACGTACTGTTTTAAATGCTTCTGAGCAGTGCGATAAGAAGTCAAATACTACGTACAATATTTAAGTCACCCTCTAAGGCGAGGACTTATTAATATGTCACTCTTGTGGAAGGGAAAGTAGTGTGCTTTCTGTGTCAATCGAAAGTCTCGAATCGAATTCCCGATGGTGATCAAAATCACGATTGGTTATTTTTCACGTATAAATGTATGTGGATTGAACCGTGGGTCCTAGTGACATTGAATTCTTGAATAATTTCCGCTTTCTTAAAGATTTATTGAAATGTATTACCTCTGTAAGGGAACTTACTATTGTCCCATTCACGTTCTTTTATCTCGTATACATATATGACTTGGTATATACTTTTATTACTGTTCTAGCAATAAATAAAAATCAGCTGTTTGTATATATTTATGCGCTTTCTTACACTATTCTTAACGTTTTCTTTTCGTTTTGTTTTGATTTGGTTTTCTTTTGAGCTAAGGTATCGAAATGAGAGATTAAGGAATTTATTGTATATGTGGTTGCTTTTATATATACATATTGTTTATCTTCAGATAAAGTAGTTAGCATTATATGCATTTATAAGTGGTTTCTTTAAGAATACATACTCGTATACAATATAATCCACAGATTCAGTTTCTCATATAAATTTATAGTTTGTTATCTCAATATTTATGGTTACAAAAAAATAGTTAATTTTTCTTGCAGGTAATAAAATTTATCATGATATGATCGATTATATACGAGATTTGTAAGAGTATTAGTTTGTGTGATCGATCGTTCGAAGAAAACGAGGATGTATTGAGTTTTGTATGTATTGCGGCGGCTCATCTGAAAACATCTTTTTAATTCGATTATCTGTTTGGTGATCAAAGGTTAATTTTTGTGAAGAACAAGCACTAATCTAATAAAGTATACTTAATCGGAGAGAATGGTTTGGATGTGTAGCGCAATATCTGGACAGTTTGCTTGAAACCAACAATTGATAAGATTCATTCAGTTCAAGTAGAATTACATCCTCCTGATATGTCTAGGCACGTACATAAGATGCATGTTGACTTCAGTAATTTTGTTCAAAGCTAAAAAAAGGATGTGAGCTTTTTTCACTTAAACTTGATGCAAGAATTTTAATTATAGCCAAGCTATCCCTTATACTTACAGATTTTGCATCCAGGATATGACTTCATAATGGAAATAATTTTAATTCGAAAGGCACTACAGGCAGCTAGAAATGTTCAAATTTAATTCCTAACTGAAAATGCATTGCCGTTCGCCAGGCTCATTCGAAACAATAAAGTTGTTAGTTGAAATGTACACGTTCTAAAATATCCGTAGACTATTTTATTATTCTATAAGATATGTGCTTAATTGTGCAGCTACCTACTAGCTCAAAACCATAACCATTTATAACGAACATGGTGGTATTGTTACAGGGAAAAGTCAGGTTTGGCATTAAATCTGTTATAGACATGAGAGTAACCACATTAATTTAACAAGAGGATTTTGTTGAGTGATGATCATCAACATGCCGTAATCAATGACCAAAACGTTTCAATGAACTAGTCTAACCAGTCAGAGAATGAGAGAGAAAGCGAGCTTTGACCAGAACCCAAAAGTATTGTATCGTCACCACGCCTAGCATTTTGGTGTTTTGAAGAATGATTTTCATTTTTTTCCATACAAAGTGCAAAATTGATGATAATGGTTCTCACAATAAATAGTCACTCGTATGGTTTAACCTTTATATATCTTACAATACTATTCGCCGTTTGGTGTCGAATTTTATTGAGCAAATGATTTTGTTGAGTGTTTGATGCCGTTCATCAACGACCTAAATTTTCAAATGAATTGGTCGAAGTGATCAAAACCCAAAAGTATCGTCACCACGCCAAGTAGAGACAACCTGATGTTGGAAAAAAATGTTGATGCCCGAAGGGGCCCAGTTTACACTCTCTGGTGGCTTTAATAAATAAAATTGCATGCATTTGGGGAAGTTAAAATCTAAACTAGATCCATGAAACGCCATTGCATGATCAACTAATGACTTTTTAGCCCGCCGTTTATGCGAAAACCGTCCTTGGGTCATTATTTTCAGAGAAAACTAACAATAAATGAAAATCGATATAGGTAAGTTGGCCTATTATGTCTGCCTACAAATGAGTGTCCTGAATAGGTCTTGACGGTTGTTGGTTTCAACAATTCGTGCTGAAATCATCGCTATGTGGCCGGAGATGCTCTAAAAGGAAATAGTAAACCCAGTAAAAACGACACAGTTTGCTTTAGCAAATAGAGACAGTTACTTAACTAATCTTGAATCTTAACCTAGTCCAAATAAAGGTTCAAGGACAAAATTGAATAAAATACGTTAAAGTATAGAAATCTCTTACATAAAAGATGGCGTTCTTATTTCTGTCGTCGAACTTATGAGTCAGATCCATCCTTCATGTTTAAGAACCACCAAAATTCTTTCTGACCAATCACTTGTGTTTAACAGAATGTAAACTCCAATCATTTTGAAAACGAGTACTGGCATCTCTACATTGTTATAAGGTGACCGGTGTGAGATCCAAAACCACGGTATTATTGGCAATATGTACACCTATTAATGTATGGACTCTATAATAAAATTTTAATCGATTTAGGTGGATGTTGGCTAATATGTCCACCCGCAAATGAGTAATATAGTTTGATGCCAAACAGAGGCAATACTGGCCATCCAAATCGGCAGATTTAACACGATTTTACCCAGACCATTTTTATTTTGCCAAAAAAGTCTATTTCTTAGTTGATGTTAAATTCAAAAATTATGGCAAATATATTGTTAAGGACCTAATTGAATAATATTATTCAATGTTTACATACTGACATAAAAGATGGCGCACTAGTTATTATTTCTATCCTTGAACTTATGAGTCAGAACCATGGTCCATGTGTAAGAAGAACTAAAATGCCGTCTGACTAACCGCACTTGTGGTTAGCCAGCTTATTGAGGAGAGGTGAAATACGGAATCTGAAATTCAATCATTTTGGAAACGAGATCGATATAGGATGACCGGTGAAACCACGATATTATTTTGTCCCCATACATTGTACAGAAGAGTTCTTAGAACCCTATAATATACATATATGTAATTACTCTATTAAGACTTATTTAATTAGTCGATATGTTAGGAACTAATTTTGTACACCTATTAATGTCTGGACTCCGCAACATTTTTCACCTCGCTAACGCATGTTTTTCTAATCAATAAAAATGTTTTTAATTAGACTTAATTAGTATTGATAATTACTAGAACAAGAAAGATTGGTATAATTGTTTTTTAATTAATTAAATATCGATAAAACAGTATGCAGATATCGAACGTAATTAATAACGTGTTCAGTGAAGTCAGTAATTAAATCCTTAATTTAATTTAAATAAATTAATTTGTAAAAATTTCTGCGAATTTTGTGATTGATTTAGTAATCCATTGATTTATGGGGCAGTAATTAATACCGTCGCCTGTTGTCGCTTAATGGTTACGAGTGTTTGTCATCACTTCGCGGTCTCAAGTTCGATACTTGCCAATGACCAAAAATGAATATGCACGCGGTTAGGGACGTTTACCGTGGCCTTTGTGCGATAGATAAGTAAAACCGACAATATATAGTAACAATATTGTCGCGACTTATTTCATTTTATATATACGATTATTGACTTTCATTGATATATCGGAAAACAATAAGGAAATCCTTGAAAATGTTATAATCTCCCGACACAAGCTTAATGTCCACCCCCAAAGTGCAAATAAATATACATATACACTGAGATAAAACGTGTATAATGCTGTATCTTACAAGCCTCTCTTACTTTTGCTAAAGTATAACATATACGAGTATATGTTATATAGACGAGTTGTGGATACGGCAAAGTAATAAAATTCAATAAATAATTAAGGTAAAAAAAATAGTTATAAGCGAAGCACAAAGACGTGATATTATGATTTCAATAATTTTCTATGTTTCAGGTTAGATTAGATTTATGAATTTTATGTGGGATTTTCACAAAACACAGAGAATAGAAAATTTATTTGATTTTATTGCTACGTTAAATTTCCGGTAAAGTTTGATTACCTCTAAAACTATTATTATTATTATTATTGTTGTTGTTATTATTATTGAACTGTTGTTCTGCACATTGGATCGAAAATATAAATCAATGGAAATATTAGTTTTCTATTAAATGATGGGCGATGAGGTCATCTTATCGATTTCCTATTGTTCATTATTCTTTCGTGTATCTATACAGTGCTCCACGCATTATATAGAATTAATATCAAGTACTCATCATGCATCTATATGTTTCGTACTCAGCCGACTTAATCAAAAAAAGCTCGTTAGCTATAATATAGGTGCCAAAGAACCAAGACATGGTCATACTAACTCACACTGACTAAGCGTCAACTATACTTCAGCAATGCATTAAATAACCAAAAAGAAAAATTTATGGTTTTCACTTCCTGCATGAAATAAAATGTATTGCTTAACATTCGTTGATTTCTTGTACGTACGAATTCTGGTCTGAATGGGGGTTCATTGGTTGATCTCTATTTCATATTACCGTTCATCAATATACAGCCTTTGTCAAATTATAGAGTATTCTTAGAGAAAAATCGAGATTAGATAAATAACAGAACTCCATATCTGCCATTTGTTGAAGATTTTCTGTTACCTAATATTTGCGTAGTTCTCAAAGTAACTTCCTTAATCAAACTACTTAAGTTGAACACAGCCATTATAAAAATTATATCTGTGGATGTATAAAAGTCAGTCTTTATGCTAACAAACTCCATACATAAATACGGACAAGCTTCAAATTTTCGTGAGAGCGTCTTGTTCTTTTCTAGCTATGAGTTATTCTAACGATAGCCAAGGTGAAAAATCAATCGAGATCTCACCCTTGCAGACCAATAACAAATTACTTAGATCAGAGAAGAGTATAATGTCCACAAACTGCAGTATATAGAGGAAAGTCTGACAAAAACAAGACTCGGTACACATTAAAACGTGTACAAATACAAAAGTGCTCACAAGGGACAACATTTTGTGAGATGCTAGAATGCTGGACTTACAATTTCACAACTTCTGCCAAAACAAGTGGGAGAAGGTATACATACTTATAAACGATAAACTATACATTCTGTATTATAGGATAATCAAATCATCCTGAATAAACTTTTATGGTTAGCACGAGTAAATCATTTGTATAACATTTTGGACATGAAGGATAGCTTTCCGGTCAAGCTTTTCGGTACTCAGTACATTGGTTATTATAATCTCAGATGTCTGTTCAACTTAAACTGAGCTGATTTAACACTACTATAGGTTAAACAAAGAATGGACTTACATTAATGTATACTATATTAGAGAGTGGTGGACTCTTGATAAAATAACAAACGAACGGCTCGCATGCTTGAAAGCATCAACAAATTCCAGGAAACATCTTCGGCAAGCAGTAGGTAGTATATACTTGTAATAGGCTATTTATCGATATTAGGTCACTGGATATGTTTTCAAACAGGATACTTCTAGAAAATTGAGCTTGCATTCTTGACTTCACCCGAAAGGGTTTCTTATTTCAATAAGAGTTTTCGGACCCTGTGTTCCAAGGATTTTTGAAAGGGGGGTATGTTTTTTCGACTGAGGAGATCTTGAAGTAGTTGAGACCGAATGTGGTACAACAACAGTAGCTATTAAGTTACGAAGCGGTTAACGAGTTACTATATAGAGTCGCGACTTTACTTCCATCCAGGGTGGCATTAAGTCGCTATTCATCTTTAAAAGAGATGAGCAAACATTTGAACACCCAAATTATCGAGGCTCTTGACCTTTTGGATGTTTTTGGAAACTCGACAGACGAGGTAGCTTGGTTCGACTCTTCTACTGCTACTCCTAGAAGGTCAACTGCAATGAGGCCGATTGCAGTGCTAAAATGAGTGCTAGAGGGGAGGGCTCACAGTTCACTTTGCATTCAGTGAGAACATGGTACAAAGCTAGGCCTTCAATTAAACGACTTTCGAAGAAGCTATGATGATCTGTAGAAAGAAGAAATGACGAATCACTTTCTCACCTCAACTCTCTTTTAAATTATCACAATGGGCCGATGTCAGTGCAAGTATACGTATAGGAAGCCACTTTAACCTAACCTAATCTATAATAGTTGAGACCAACATACGAACGTGATAGTTTGGACTAATCTCTTAGCAATGGTTAACGAAATGCGTACCTAATTTGTTAATACTAACTGATATATGAGATAGTCTAATCGGTTTCGAGGTACATGTAAGTTTAGGATCAAAAATGGCATCTAAACCATAGGATTATTTTATTGATCGTATAGTGAAATGTTATTAATGTATGGCAAATCTACATGTTCGATCCGTATAAACATGATCGGTTCTTTATACCTAATTTTTGGCCTAAATCGTCAGCATTTACAGAAACCCGTTCCATTTTTTTTTTAAATCCAATACAGCTAATCAGTGACTCAAGTAAATTTGTTAAAGTAATATTGGTACGGCCACATCTAATCGAACACAGTATTCTGCTTAAGAAAATGAGAAAACCATACCCATAAGCAGTAATAATGTCCATTTGTCCATCTAAGACGTTGAATACATATTCTACGACTACAGATCTTCAATTTAATAACTTCTGTAGAAGTTTTGAAGATCTGAAGGAAGAAGAGACTTTCCTTTCTATCCTGGTTCATTAACACATTGAAGAGATTTCTACTGAATCAACTACGTGATGAGATGCCTCTTTTTATTTATCACAACTGGCTGATATCAGTCTAAGTGTACGTATAGTCAGCCACTTTAATCTAACCTGATCGATATTCGTGGAGCCCATAATTTTTTTTTGTTTCTTTTGTTTTTTTTTTGTTTTGTTGTAGTGTAGTCTGACACTCAGGACTCTAATGGCCAATTGTGACTTCCCACTATATTACTGTACGTTTCAGCTATAGGTCCAATTTACGTAGAAACCATCTGCACATTGCAAAGCTCCATGCCAGCCTAAAGTACTGACATGGAAGATGGGACGGCACACGGATTCTAACCTCAACTGGGTCTCAGATGAGTTCATTCTCACCACCGATCGTACCACCCCAGACGATCAATGGTGAAAATTCTATTCGCACCCTGCCCCTGTCGGGATTCAAACCCGGTACCTTCCGCTCGAAGCCACAGTGTTCTAACCACTGCGCCACATGTGCGGTTGGAGCTCAAAATACGAACGTGACAGTTTGGACTTAGCTTGTACCTAACAAAATGCAAAATTTGGTGTAATATTAACTGATGAAGGTTTCAGGGTTGATGTAACGTACGAATTGATAACGACTCCTACGCCACAAGATAATGTTGGCTAATCAAGAGAAAGTAAATTTAAGAGGCTTCTGATCAGTATTAACATGACCGGTACGTTCCTCATAATTTTACTTCTGATGGAATCTAGTTTGTATTTTAAATCGACAGCATTTATAAAAACTCGTTTAATGGTTTTTCACACCATATACCATGATTATACAGCATATAATACGATGAAGAGTTGAGCACAGATTACATCAATTATTCCACATCCGTAATAAAACCGTCTCTAATCCTCTTCATGTACTGTATTTGACATTTAAATATCAGACCATCTAAATACGATTCGCGACATCCGCGCACACACCACATGTAAAATCCCCATAATTTCAAATGATTCATCTGCGTTTTACCAATCATACATAAATACTCACCCACCTATAAACATGTGATCTCAAATAGATGTAATTTAATTTTTTATAATCATCGTACCTATCAAAATACCATCGGTGGTGGTAAGAACAGATCCTCATCAACAAAAAAAAATCTTTTCACTTTCACCCTCGGTTGAGGACGCAAAAAATGCGGAAGTATCTGCGGTTAATATACAGAGATCATTGTTATACTTTTTTTTTATGTTATAAGACAGCACCCGGCAATTTATAAAAAAACATATCGGGAGGCACCCACGAACATAATTTTTTACTAATAATTGTTAAGATTTTTTTGTTTGTTATGTTCGAAGCTAAAAACAGGCGGTGGTTCCTGTATTTGTATTCTGATTGTATAAATACTTCCTTGAATTTTTTTTTATATTAGGAGGACATATGTGATTTTTTGTTGTGTGTGTAATCGCGACTTAATAAAACCGCTATAATTTTTTTTTATTTAGAATAATAAAAAAAGGAAAATTGAACCCACAACAATTTTTTTTTTTTCGTTTCGTTTTCATTGATAAGCATGTGGTGATGATTTTTTTTTTATTTTGATTCAATTCTCTTTCGCTGCGCGTAACACATAAACTATAACCATCTTGTAAGCATTAAGTTCGGTTTTTTTTTGTTGTTTGTTAAATAGACGAATCATTTTTTATAATAAATTTAAGAATAAAAAATGAAATTAATAAAAGTTATCCTTCAAACATCTGTTTGGTGTACATCATATGCGCTTTCAATTTCTTTGAGATTCACAAAAACAAAATACCTGCGCGACTGTGAGTGTTTTTTTTTGTGCCACGTGGATAAGATGATGAATATGGAATTTATATACTCGTACATACATATATGAATGAATTATAATTGAATATATCTTTTGTTGTATTGAATTGAGAAGGTAAGTTGAATGAAATTTTTTTCCTATATATTGTAAGAGGAAGAAAAGGTGATATGCTATATACAATGTGGCATGATGGCACGCGTCTCATAAAATTTGTTTTTCTTATATAAAGACAAGAGGATATACACACAAATGTATGTACACATGATATTATGTTATTTGTTATGGGTGTAATTTTATAGCGGTGAATTAAGTGTCTTCTTGTGTTTGTATACGGATACAGACCAAATAGATTGTCTTAACTCAGCTGTACAGCATCTATAAGTGTGGCGTAATATCTGAACCAAATCTGAAACTATCATTTATCAAGCTCGGTTATATCCCGCAATATTTTACATCGACTATGTGTAAAGTAGCGCAGTAAGAATTAGTTTCTTGAATTGAACACCAACTATATCCATTACCAACCTTTTGTTCTTATAATTGTTCTGATCGGAAAAGTGACGGAATTGAATTGCAGTTTATTGGAAAAGTATGATTTCACTCTTAATGAAACTTAAGTTAACTATAATAAGCTGGTGTAATTAAACTAGGGCAGAGCAGATATTATACAGAAGAATATCTCTGAAATAGTGAGTATTGAAACCATTAATCTTAAGTTATTTTTTTTAAGAGCAAATACTAGCTCAGCTTCGAACTAATCTCGCTGATCCGATTCCTCTTACGACAAGTAAGTTAAGCCAACCACTCCAGTTTAGTTAAATAAATCAGAATTTTGTTTTGTAACTAAGTGAAGCGGGAGGACAGCAACGGGTTCAGATCGAAAAAATGCAGGTGAGCACGAGTTTTGACCAAAATGTCTGCAATATCGTTGCTTTCAATGTCACTCACTTAACCGTTACCGAGATGATTCTAACTATTTCTTGCTAATCTAGAGCTGGTTCAGGAATTGTATAAGGTCCAAACTACATGAGTATAGAAAGCAAATTGAGCACCCTATTGAGAGAGAGAGAAAGAAACATATAAAAAAATACTAGCAATGCAGATATCTACTTAAGCCGAACAAACCTCCAAATGATAAAGCTTCGTATAGGCCAATTTCTTTGCTACCAACATTATCGAAACTATTTGAAAAGGTTCTTCTTAAAAGATTAAAACCAATTGTGAAAGAAAGGAATCTTATCCCCACACATCAGTTTGGATTAAGGCAAAAACATTCTACCATAGAACAATTACATCGAATTACTGATGTAATCGAGAAATCACTTGAAAACAAACAAATATGCTCAACCGTATTCCTTGATGTAGCGCAAGCACTCGACAAAGTATGGCACCAGGGGCTAGAATTCAAACTTCACCGAAATCTTCCGGAGCAATTTTTCCCAATTTTAAAATCATACATATCAGAGAGGCACTTCCGTGTAAGATATGAGAATGAATACTCACAATTAAAACGAAAACCAGCAGGAGTACCACAAGGGAGTGTAGTAGTACCACAAGGGAAGCAACATTGGCCACTTTCGCCGATGACACGGCAATACTTGCAACAGCAAATAACATCAATGACTCACCTTATAGTAAATTACAGAGGGCAACTGACCTGACATGTAATTGGACAAAGAAATGGCGAATTGAATTAAATGAAGCAAAATCAATCCAAGTGAACTTTACAAATCTAAAAGTTACTCATATACCAATTATGATAAACTCGATAGCAGTACCGCATGCAAACACTGCTAAATATCTCGATGCTAAACTTAGATGGAAGGAACATATAAAGAAGAAAAGAGATGAACTAAACATAAAATTCAAAAAAATGTATTGGCTCTTAGGGAGACAATCTGAACTATCGATCCACAACAAACTTCTGTTATACAAACCAATTCTAAAACCTGTATGGACATATGGTAGCCAACTTTTGGGTTGTGCCAAAAAGACAAATATCAAAATCATACAAACAGCTCAAAATAAGATCCTGCGATGCATCGTTAATGCACCGTGGTACATTCGAAACGACAACCTCCCTCGAGATCTAAAGATCGAGCTTGTCGTGGATGAGATTAATTATAATGCAACAAAACCTCTACAACGTCTGCACCAGCATGAAAATCTGGACATACGCTGTATGTTGACTACCACTCCAACAAAAAAACTGCAAAGAAACAAACCGCTGGACTTATCGCGACCGGGAGGTCAGTAGACCTATACTGTGGCGAAAAATCTGAGGCGGAGTTAAACGAAACTAGGGATAATCATGTGATTACTCCGACAAATTAAAACGTATTATGCAATGTAAATTACTAAATGGATACAAAACTCAGTCGTAATATAAAATATAATAAAAAAAAAATAAAATAAAAATAATGCAGATACCTGAATGAAAAGTTCGGGCAAGAACCACTTATCTCTGTATAGATAATAAAAATCAGGTTTAAGTCCATCATAAACCATGTCAGTGTCCAGCACTTCTTTCAATTCAGATATGGACTGAAATTTATAGTTTAAAAAATGGTTCAGGCATCAGCACATTTCAAGCAAAAACAAGCTGTACCGAGAAAAAAGACTGTAACTGAAGCAGAGAAGGAATGAGTTATATCACAAAAGAAGAATATAGAACACATGGTCCCAGCTACAGCACTACAAGCACCAATCATTACTTACTCATGACTTATTTACACCATTATCGACACGTGTAGACAAATTATGTAAAAAATTAAATGATGCTTTAGACAATGTCGACATTGTACAGAATGAACTGCATATAAATTTTACCTACTAATTTAAACTAGCTACATCAGAGCTATTCAAGGAGTTTTTCAAACTATAATGGTAGGGTAAAAACTTTATAAAAATGTTTTTGAGCTACCGCATTTCTAGAGTAGTATACGAAAAATATGTCTTTTTTGTTTTTATTTATTTTTTTTAATGATTATATTTTCCAGATTATATCTGTGTATAGGTCTTCTTAAGTTGCGCGTGGGTCTTGATAAACCAGGCATTTGTTAAGTTCTGATGAGCAATGACCATGAAAGTATCTGTAGAACACACATAAAGCTCCCACATGCCACCTGTGGGAAAGAGAATCGAGACTAGAAGATAAATTTACATCCGCGATCATTCGAGATGCTCGGCCTTGGACTAGATCGAGTGCAGCAGATGTGTTTTTGGTGCTCCAGCCCAAATGTAAGAACTATACTCTAGTCTAGGTCTTATATAGGTCTTGTAAATTGAAAGTGTTTCAGATGGTGTAAAATAGAACTTAAATCGTCGTAGAAATCAATGACATATAGCTGCACTAATCGCTACTTTGTTTATTTGTTCATTCCAAAGACATTTTCTTTGTTAAAGTCAAGCTGAGAATCGAAAATGAGTTAGATGAAGCCAAACTGGATTCGCTAATCAGAAAAGATGGCGAATAGGCCAGAAAAAACGCAGGATTGAAATTTATTGAGATTGAATCCAACCCTGTTGGCTTCACCCCATTACAGAATTGTAATGAGATTACGCTTAAGATGATCCTTCACAGCAATTCTGTCTGCGAACACATCGTTTCGCGATGCAAAAGAAGGTAAACAGTATGAGGAGGAGAGTGAGCTGTCATCAGCATAAGAATATATTGGATTGAACGTTGATGATAGAAAATTAGAAAAAGAGTTGGAAACAGGACGGATCCTTGAAGGACACCAGCGTTTAAAGAATGTGGAATGGAAGTCGTACCTTCCACCACCACTTGGATTTTACGACTGAAAAGAAAACTCTCAACCCATAACATTAAAGTACCGTGAAGGCTAAATGCCCTCAGTTTGCACAGTAAGCACTTGTGCCACACGGGGGTTAAAATGCTTTCAAAATATCAAGCACAATGACTTGTGATTCACCAGATTAATGGAAACACCTTTTCCATTTTTCAGTGATGACGTTAATTAAGTCTCTAGCTGAGCGTCCTCAGCGAAAACCATACCGACGATCTGAAATTAGGTGGTGAGCTTCCAAATAATTTATCAGTTGAAAATTGATTATCGTCTCAAGTACTTTGAAAAGCACCGAGAGTGATTGGATGATAATTCGATGGGTCAGACTTTCTGCCCTTTTCCGGCACGGGATGTACGTTAACAAATTTCCAAATGCAACGAAAAATGCCCGAAGACATAGATCGGTGGAAGCAACATGAAAGTGGCTTTAAAAAGGATTTACAACAATGTTGTTGAATTAGATTGAGCTAAGTTGGAGTTAGCAGCAAATTGTTGAACGAAGAGATTAGCCTTCTCTTGGGCAGTGAAATAAATACTGTCTCCTTCTTTGAGAGGCGATATAGATGATTTCTTACTTTCCAAAAAGTTTTCCTCGACTTTACGAGCCAATGACCAAAACATTTGATTGATATTGCTGTTATCTACAATCTGCAGCAACTCTGATCTAACCGTGTTTTCGTATTCTAGTTTGGCTTTGGATATCGTTCGTGTGGCTAGGTTTCTAGCCGCACTTTGAATTCTAATAGATGTTTAGGTGACGGGTTTTGGAGAGGCTTGCAGTGACAGGCTTCCTTAAGAGCGGCTGATGGTTTAAGTTGCACAAATTCCTCAAAGAATATATTAAGGTCTCCTCCTAGTTTAAGTAACCGGGGAAACCACAGAACTACTTCAGGGGCTAGTATTGTGTAATGAAACTAGAGTCATACAAAATTCTGGAACATAATTAAGTACGGTTTTATTATCATAGACCCTCACATGATTGCTAATGACGAGTAAAATGGAAAATTTTCAGGATTAAGTTAAGGTTATAGGTGAATGCTTGGTATATATATATTTAAGAAAATTCTGATTTCTCTTGAAATATGTTGCTTGATAGAAAATTACAGCACTACCGTAAAAACATAAATGGAGTTACATATAGTAAACGATATATAAATGGCAATATAATGACTCTCTTCTACCTCAGAATAGCTGGGATATATATAACTTAAGTTAGACGCACTTTCGAAAATCTATAGCTTTGAAAAAAGATTTTCGAAAGAGTGTCTAATTCTGAAACCACAAATAGGCAACGATCGAACTGTCCTCGAATTTCTAAAACCCTTACGCGTCCCTTAATGACTATTTTAAGTAAAGGCATAACTAGCAGGTTGAACTAAGCATTATGTTACAACTTATTCATACCCCATGGAAGTATAGTTGTTTGCTTACGACACCTGTGGCCCTATTCCGGTAATTCCACGAGAAATTGGGGAACAGGGAACTGGGGAAAGATTTTATATGAAATTTCTGTTCAAATATATTTTTTCCGGCCTACTGACGAAAAAAGTTCGATGTAAATATTTATAAATTGGGAATAATTTTTCCATACCAAAATTGAAAGAAAAAATTATTCCCAATTTAACACTAGCTTTTTACCTCAGTATGCCAGAAAAAAATATTTAAACTCTAATTACATATAAAATTATTCTCCAATACTGTGTTCCCCGGGAATTACCAGAATAGGGCCACTGGACGGTTGAAAGAAAAGTTTTACGATTGTTATCTCTTTTGACCCAACAAAACAAGTATCGTATTCAGGAAATTTTTATTCTTCTTAAAATCATCCACGTGTGCTTCTAAAAAATATTGAGTTGTCAACATCTCGCTGATGGTGCGGTCTATCTGGTTCTATAGTAAATTTAAAGTAAAGTAACATTGAACTCAAATGGGGTGAGTGAGACTATATCTGACACGGTTATATATAACGCAATTATCTCCAAAAATAATAAAGCAAGTGTAGATTGTTTGTTCCAAGGACCTATTGGTTTTTACGTGCTGGACTATGATCTCTAGTTATTCCAAACTGAATGTGGTCAATTTTCAATATCTATATGTAGAAAAACACTTCAGTATAGTTTCACAGTTCATTTACTACAATTCACCTAACACGCAAAGAAAGAAGCTTGTAATGAAAATCTCCAATTACTGAATGAGTTTTAGTGAGGTCTAGAGTTCATGCCTACTTTCGTTGTGATTGATAGAGCAATAATTTGACCACTAATATAATACTGGGAGGCTATTATGAAATACTCCGATATTGAATTTTTTTCGATATCGAAAAATCCGATCCGCCATGAATTTCCACATTATGAAATGGTTTGGTCGAATTTGAAAATTTAAGCATGAAGTTAGCAATAATGTGTTTTTTAATTTACTTGAAGTTGCTAAATTTTAATTTGTAGTTTATCTTGCTCCTCAAGCTATGGAGCATTCAAAATATTCAAATTCGATAACACAACAGAAAATTCGTCGACTAGTAGTCGGATTTTGCCATTCGATTTCTAATAGCGGATTTTTCGATATCGAATTTTTATAATAGCAAAATCCGCTTTTGGCTCCAATATCGAAATTTTCTTAATGGCTTATGTACAATTATAAATAAGTCGACGGGCCTGAATTATTGTCATTAGACTTAAATCGCAATATGCTAACCTACAACATTGAATTGTGATTGTCCTTAAATATAACATCAGTGCTATTTCTGTACAAGTCCTACATTCTTATTCCTACATTCTTAAAGGCTAGATTTTCAACATTATCAATATAATAGGTTTTAAGGCGATAATCCTTCCACAGTTGGGATGGATGCTAAAGGCTAGATTAAACAATTTTGACAAAGCTTTTCTTGAGAGTCTTTTCAGAATTTGACCTGCTCACTGTTATGTCTCATTTTATCATGCCTCATTTTGCAAACTCATATATTTGGTTCGATACTTTCTTGATGTATATTCTGCAAGACTACTCGCTGTTTAATATTTTGTTGCGCTATCTTCCATTCAAATTGTTTATATTTGAAGTTTTGATTATAGATATTAGATGTTTTAAGATTTGTATTCTACCTTATTGAGCATATATTCTATATGGTTTTAATATTTGTTAGGCGGTTTAGATGTCTTGAGACGATTTATCGATTTCAGGAGTCCCATTTCAGGAGTCGTATTTTATTAACAATATGTATGAGTAACGATCTCAGCAGCTGTTAGTAGATATTAATGAACCTGATTTGAGTTAATTTGTGACATATAAGGAGCTAACCCAGTGGAAATTACTGGACTATTCAAACCCCTCTGTCTTCCAGTTTTTCTGGTCAAAATTTGAAATGTCGACAAGTTAATCAAAATAAACAGTTCTTTATTCTAAAATCAAAGTTATCTCATGAAATCGTTATTTTGGCTGCATTTCTTCCCCCTCAAAATACCAATCGTTTTGGATCATGCAGTTCATGACTTACCTCAAGCTTAATGCCATCTGATCTCAAAGTATAAAACACATTTAAATTCAATCAAGTATATAGTAAATTCATGAATATAGCTGAGCGATTGCAATAATTAATCGTCTGATGTACGTGCCTACCAGACACATCCAAAATCAACTCCCAAAAACAATAAGACGAAACTACATACATACTTTCAAATCGAGCTATATACGATATATTTGCTGCACTAAAATCTATTTAAAAGTTTTTAAACAACATTCCCAAAAAAAATAATTTATTTTTACACTGTATATCGCCAGTTATGTAGTTTTTTCATCAATGTCTTCTCTATTCAAAAAGTAGTCAAATTTTTTTTTCGTTTTCTTAAATGAAAAAACATACCGAAAAAAATGAATTCTTAAGTTCGATGACATTATTTGGACTTTTAGGTAAATTTCATTCGATTTCGACCACCTTTTTTTTCTTATACTTGGGTTTTGGTTTTGTTTGTACGAGTATATGAAAATTATATTCTTGAGTGAAATTTGTACTGTTGTAAAAATTATTGTATGTATATATGTATGTACATAAGATACCTATACCTATAAATAAATAAACTCGTATATGCGGAAATCTTTGTATTTCTTCTATATATAGAAGAATATTTTTATATATATATTGTGCGGTTATTGATCATCATGAGAACATATACAATACATATACATAATGCTCGTATATATATGCATACATAAGACGACAGTAGAATACGGCAATTTATTACTTGACTTGCGAAAAGTATATATATATATATTTCCTCCATCAGCTGGCTTCAAATTTTCCCACGTTTAATTTAACAGTGGAAAAGTGGAAAAAAAAGTCAAAAGTCAATCACCGAGATTTCTTTTTAACATTTGTGATCTGTCTTTGTTCGTGTTTAGACATGACATCTCTACTATATACGATTATTGTTAGAATGGCAAGGTTTTTCCTATATCGTGAGACGATATATTGTGCTTTAGTGAAAGCATTTCTTTTTTGAATCACTTTATTATCACATTTCGTCGAACGATTTTGATCACAGCATTATGTCAACATTATATATCAATTACTCATCGATCAAAGTGTAATGACCGTTTCATACAAAAAATCAGTACATAATATAACGCAATATTTCGTCATCTTGAATGAAATCGCCCCGTCAATTATTCACCAAACAGTCAAGTATGTATAGTCATAACTTTCTCCCCATATTCAATTAATTTGGAACTACCAATTTTGCCTATTTACAAGGAAATGAGCTGCACATATAATCCAAAATCATGTACATGTGAGTGATGGTGAATTTTTAGCGATGCACTGTGTGGAAACTGTTTTTCATCCATATAATTGCATGGTTAACGCACATCAAACAAAACGAGACAATTTGGTGCCAACAATTTTTATATCATTAAAATCATATTTGTAGCTTGATGATAGTAGCTTTTATTAGTTTTCCGAAATTATTCTGCTTTTCTTCGTCATTATTTCTGTCTTTTGTGAATTTTAACGAAAAATAAGAAACGATTGGTAAATATGTACACATACTTTATTATGCGAGTAATATAATATGTTAAAAAAGAGAGGATAAGAGAGTTAATATAACAATAAGTAAATCTTTAATCTATAAGAAGTAAGTTCACTGGGGCGAGGTTGAATGAACTCCATACAACATTAATAACAAAAACAACAACACCAAATTGTATAATACTAACATAAATTTCTATTTGTATTTTTTTGTAATGTTGTTGTTGTGTTCTTATATAAAGACACTGTATACATATATACACGAATAAATCTAGTATATAAGATGTAAAGCACATGAGTTCTGCAAAGAAACACAAAAAAAAATAGTTTTGTATTCACCGAAAGAAAAGACGAAGAAAAAGCATAAGAAATTGATTGAACTTTTTCCCATTTTACTTTATGGTGTAGTAGTTTGTGATTTCTTTTACAGAAGAGTAACATTAACAGAGATCTTAAATGTGAGATCGAAATAAATTTTGAAAAATCATTCTCATGGAGCGGTTTTATCTTAAATTAACTAAAAAGCTCTATAATTTATAATCAATTAAAAACTACTTGCGATATTCGATTATGCAAGATGAATGCATCATGTTGTCAAATAATACTCTAAGATATCAAAATTTGATTAGAAAAGGTACAAATAGTTTTAAAAAAAATACTTCAAAATTTTCAGAAAGCTTAGCTCAAGTATGTAATTATATCAAGCAATAAAGCTTTTTGTAATCTATAGAAAGAATATGTTACCAATGCTTTCATCTTTCTTATAAGATCGATTTTACCTTCTCCGAAACCAAATCGACGCGATCTGCGTGAATCGCATAGTTTAAGTTAAAGAGGTTTTGTATACTTTATCAACTGTTATATATATATATATATATATATATATATATATATATATATATATATATATATATATATATATATATATATATATATATATATATATATATATATATATATATATATATATATGTATATATATATATATATATATATATATATATATATATATATATATATATATATATATATATATATATATATATATATATATATATATTATTGACGAATTTCAAATGAAGTCAGCATGAAGTACTCCCACTATTGTTTGAAATCACTTAATGAACGCGCTGTGGAATGGAATGGTTTCATTTGGCTGCCTTTCAATTTCTACCGCTATTTTTAGTTTCAAATAATTTCAAATATTCTGGATTGGGTTAAAATCCGGACTTTGCGGTGGCCAATCAAGTCTGGATCCAAATCGCTAAGAAACGTCGTAATCATTTTACTTTTGTGAATTGGAGCGTTGAGTTGCACCAATATAAAATGAAACAAATGCATGTTAGTTCACCTTTTAAGGTAACACTATTAGATTATCAGCTCATTTATAGCTAAAAACCTAATGCCATTCATTTAACATTAAAAGCGATTTTATTTTGGGCAATCGAATGAAAATATTTTTTTTCGTAGATTCCATCCAAACTAAAACATGACTCAACTATATACAAATATCTCAATAAAATTTAGCTGGTACCTAATAATGATATAGAAACAAAATAAGCTACCCAACACTTAACTCCCATATAGCCTAATTGACTTGATCCCAACAGATTTCAAGCTATTCATAAATCCTGGCAATTTCTAAAAAAGGCTGAAAAAATCTGAAAGATCCTTAATTCCACATACTTGTATTCCGAAAAGGTGCACTGAATTATTAACATAATCGAACACGTGCTAGAATACTCCATCTCACTTGTTTACTGAAATGAAGCATTTAAGGCTCAAAAATAAAAATAAAAGAGTAGAGGATTTCAGTTCATGATGATTCCCGACTGAAACACAAAATTCGGACTTTCAATGAGGACGGTCATAGCATCCGACTTCTTACTAATGCCGGTCATAGCATAAGTAAAAAGTTCAACCGCTGTGCAGAGTTATGTCAGTAGTATAGAAAGCTATGAAAAACCCGTAAAGGCCATGTGAGCATGGCAACAATAGCCCAAGCTTCCAATTCTACCCTATCGGTGTTATGGTCAGCTCAACAACCGTCCATCGCATAACTCAACGTGATGATAATTTAAAATTTGAAAAAATTAAGTAAATCCTTCTTTAAATGAAGCACGCAGGAACTTTGATTTGTCCAGGCATATGTTATATGACACAGATTTAACTTCCTCAAGATACAACTAAATTTTCATGATCTAAGAAAAAAGCGACTATCAGCCAGAGAATAATGTGCATTTAAAACGATATGAAGCCTTTTAAATGCTAAAAGATATATATGCATTTCGAATCTTAAATATATCGCATAGAAACTTTAAAAACTCGATGGTTAAGCTTTTAGAAATGTGTACACTTATTTAACTAAAAGCTTCATGAACAACTTAACTAGCACAATGTCGTATTTTATTGTTTTTATTTCGACTTCAGTTAATATGTTTGTTTCAATCACAATGAAGCTTTTAAAAGCTTTAGAATATATCTGTGTGTATTGAATTTAAACATAATCATAAATATAAATTAGGTTCAGACATGTACCATTTTTATGAATTAGTTTCATAAAAAGGTAAAAAAGCTCACTTAAAAAGCTTTTAGGAATATTTACACTTATTCAGACTGTTAAGATTTAAGTATTTCGATTTTAGTGATTGATTAAGATGATTTCTATAGTTTGATTGTATGAAATCATTTCAAGCTGTTTATTTAAATCAAAATGAAGCTTTTTAAAAGCTTTAAGGTTTATGTGCATTCGAATCTTAAATAGGTAATCATAAATGTAGCTAAAGTTCAAACCTGTACATCTTTTATGTTTTAATTGCAAAGACGGTTTAAAAGCTCCATGATTAAGCTTTTTGAGATGTGTACATTTATTAAACTAAAAGCTTCATGAACAAATTAACTAGCATTATGCCGTGCTCTATTGTTTTTATGTTGACTTCAGTAATTGAATGAGAAGATTTTGAGCTGTCCATTTAATATGTTTATTTCAATCACAATGAAGCTTTTTAAAAGCTTTTGAATATATTTATGTGTATTGATTTTTAAATATAATTATTATTATTAGAAATTCAGTTCAGACATGTACCACTTTTATGATTTAGTTTCATAAAAAGGTGGCAAAGCTCAAAAAAAGAGCTTTTAGAAATGTTTACACTTATTCAGACTACTAAGATTTTATAATAGTATTTCGATTTTCGTGTGATTAAATTAAACATAGTGTGATTAAATTAAACCATTTCAAACTGTTTATTTAAATCAAAATGAAGCTTTTTAAAAGTTTTAAGGTTTATGTGCATTTCGAATCTTAAATAGGTAATCAATCATAAATATAGCTAAAGTACAAAACTGTACATCTTTTATGATTTAATTGCAAAGACGGTTTAAAAGCTCCATGATTAAGCTTTTTGAGATGTGTACACTTATTAAACTAAAAGCTTCATGAACAAATTATCTAGCATAATGCCGTGCTCTATTGTTTTTATTTCGACTTAAGTAATTGAATAAGACGATTTTGAGCTGTCCATTTAATATGTTTATTTCCATCAAAATGAAGCTTTTAAATATATTTGTGTGTATTGAATTTTAAATATAATCATAAATATAAATTAGGTTAAGACATGTATCACTTTTATGATTTATTTCATAAAAAGGTTAAAAAGCTCAATTTAAGAGCTTTTAGGAATGTTTACACTTATTCAACTCAAAGCTTCATTTTATTAACTAACTATGAATTTTTTGGCAGGCACAATGTTGAGCTTTATAGTATTTATTTCGCTTATTCAAATTTAAAACGTTGTTTTTGTCAATATTATTTGATATGTTGTTGTTGTTGTCACATCCTTATATAGTACATACATTTTTGGATAACTCTAATGTTTATTAGATGTTTACCGGTATAGATTCATTTCTTATTTGCATAAAGATATTATTAAAGTTATTACGAGACAAACTTAAAGCTCCAAATAATTTCATAGTTTCTAATGCATCTGTTTTATGTCTATCACTGTAATCTTCAGCACAACTCATTTTTGATGCACACAGAAGCGACTGCCTTAGTATTGTTACTGGATATGCAATATCAAGGATTTGGCCATTTATATACGAACGAACAGTTAATACAGGCAGATGGGTAATTAAATTCAAAGCATATAATTTATACAGCAGCTTTTTGTAGATTTCTTCAACGAAACAGTCTTATTCAAATTATAAATTATATTGATAAACTATATAACTTTGTCAGCTAAGAACAAGATCGAACTTAAAAATAAAAAATAATACAAGTATATGCATAAACATTAATTATGAACCGGTTCCTAAATTACTTTTAAAAACTATCAAAATACGATGACTGCTTTCACCATCTTACATGTGTTGAAAAATGTACAAATTATACACAGTCGATGCATATGCATTATTAAAGGAACTGCTACCGAATATTAAACAGCGGGTGTCATATTTCGATTGATGTATCTACAAAATTATTCGAAGTCCAGGCGGTGAACAAATGATGCTAATCACTAAAAACCCAAAATATTGACACATAAAAACATCAAAGAGTTAAAAATGTGTGTTTAAAAAAAATTATGAAGATTATAAAATTCAATTAATTAAAAAAATATATAAGATCGAAGCGAAACAACTCAAAACCAGAAATCAAAATGCAAAAGAATTAAAAGGAAAAAAGTGCTTTACACAATATTCAAGCAGAGCGAAGAATGAACAGAACACAACTCGAAGAAAACTATTTAAAAAAAAAAAAGAAAAGATAAAAAAAAATATCATCATTATATCATCTCGCGAAAAATGTTGTGCGACCAAAAGTTGAATGAACAGAGAATGACCTACTAACTTCGGTAAGTGCACTCACCTTGTGACGTAACATCATCATTGATCTTTTTATTCTTTCACTTCATTTTTTTTTTCTTTTCTTGCCATTTTTTTGTTAACTAAGGGTTTTCGTTGCCTCTTTCGTATCGCGTTTGCTTCTTACAAGAACACAAACACACACACACATAAATAATATATAAGAATATATATACACAGTAAGAATATAAAGTATGATGCAGTTGTATATGTGAGAGTATATGATCATCTTATATAATCGAAAGAAATTATATAATAATTGGAAAACTATGTAATGCTCGTAGTAATAACACGATAAAATAGTAACAAGACATGACAATAATAAAAAGGCAAAGCGCTCAAGTACGCTGAAATACCAAAATGTCTGGAAAGTTTTTAGTGTCAATCAATTTGGTTCTTTATATTTTCTCATGCTGATAAGAACGAACGATCGATCTTTAAGGCATGTTTTCAATCAAAACATCATGTTTTATCATTTTTTGATGCTCTTCACGACAGTATCATGATTTATAATCGTTGTAGTGTAGTATACATTGTTGTCATTAATGGGTGCTTAGATGTAACATGTACGTTACCACTTGGTACGTTTATCTAACGCTGTCTGTGGCATTATATATATAAATTGATAGTCGTTTTATAGATCACTTTGGAGAAGCGATGGAATATAAAATCTAAGACAAGATTTTGTTGTACAGGTATGTGTGTATATGCGATAAGTTGTCAACGGGATAATATTTAGACGTTAGAAATGTAAAGTTGATATAAACGTTTAATTATAGATACAGTTTAAATTATTTTTGTTCGTGCTTACAACTAAGTATATAAATATATGTACTCGTATCTATCTACATAGGTTGTTTATAATTTGTAGGCATGAGATTATTAATCGATGATATAAAATTTGAATATCTCGGCTACCTATGCTTCGGGTGCATTATAATTTATATCAAGTGTGATTTAAGCTCGCAGCTTACTCAATTCCTGCCAGTTTTATGGACATACCGTTCATTTAGCGTGTGGTTAATAATGCTCGGAATGGGCCATTACCTGTTCCAAAGTTAAATTTGAATCAAGTATACAGATCATATCTGATCCTATTTGTTGTAGTGTTTTGTTTAGATGAGCGCACGTCATAATGACTTGAAGCGTTTGATATAGTTTGTCCGAATTCATGCTATACCTCATCAATGAATTTAAGTCGTCTTGCATGTTAAAACAAGCTGCCCAATGTAATGGACTGATGTTTAAAATACTCCAACAATATTATCTTAAAATATATGTATATGCATCTTGTGCGCAATGGTGGCCGTTTCGGCAATAAAACAATTATTTCTGCTTTCTCTGATGATTCATGGCTTCATAAACATTGCATTGAGTATAAGTAATGAAACCATAAGAGTATAGTGTTCAAAAGTCATTTCTGATCTATAAAACTAAATTTCCCATTTATGATATACCTTTTATGTCACAGAGCCAGGCTAGACGTAAGCTCAACAGGGTTCTTTCCCGCCAATTACTATTCAACGGTTTCACTAGATAATAGATGGTAAGTTCGTAATAATTCTGAAGTAATTGTCAAATGAGCGTATAAGAATAATATTTTCTCTTATTAAAAAAAATAACCACCAATAGTGACTTGGTGTATCCGATGGAATCATGAGAATAATAATATTCAATATATTCACGAGCCAGCTCAAGTTTTAGAGCCAATGCTTACCCTAAAGTAATGAATCTAATTTGCCGACTACCCTTAAAATTCTCACGCTATATGACTACTGCAAATACTCGGGTAGTACCGTTCTGTCTTCAAACTAATTCTTTTTCATTATTGAAATTGTTTTGTGCCACGTGTATATACGCCAAAATTTTTTCGTTCTGTTTCAGGACCAGAGCTTTTATCCAACTAATCGATTTGTGTATTGTGTCCGCAAACATTTATGGATAAGACTATTTCGCTGTAAAAAGTTATACTATCCCACATGCGACTCCAAAGGCGTCTGTATGCTACAGGTTTGATCGACCATTTTGATAAATTCCTTATATTTGTAACTGATTAGTATTCAGTGTGTGCTGTTGGTTAAGTTACTGGAACTTTTGTGAGTTATCTCAAAATAATCGTGACTGCATGAAATTCCTGTAAAATATAGGCATGTCTATTTCTAGCAATCGTACTTGGAACGCTGCCATGTGATGTGTTCAATATAGCTGCGATGCTTTCTATTAGCGAAGACCTTTCTACGTATGGTTGCACTAAACGATTTATTGAGGCTTTGTAAAGTATCGAAATTATTTTCAGTCTAAAAAGATCGGGTTATTCATTTTATTTTATCAGACTAGTAAGAGATTCAAACCACAGTGCTAAAACTTAATGTAGACAATGCTGCTTTGAACTTCGAGTTCAAATTTTATTTAAAAATATTGGTGTGGGATATGTGTTGGTGTGGTACCAGAATTATACATTTTTAGAGGAGTCTCTCTCTGAACAGAAAACTAATAGCGATATGACTGTATTATAGATCCAATACCCATGCATGATACATACAATCTGTAATAATAACCTTATTAAGTGCTGTATGCTGCGAATTTCTAATATACACAATATTGTATACACTATACACAGCCTTAATCTATGTTAACTTTGTAGAAGTTCACTGCAAAACCTGAACATTGGGTAATCCTGAAAAATTTTAAGTGTAGTAATTTCTGTCCTGAGTAAAATTCAGAACAGTTCACACTTTGTCCTTTAGTTTACCTAAAAATCGTACAGTACAGTTTTTATGGATGTGAATAGATAAATTTTTAGACGACAACTGAAACTAGACACGACAGATATTATTTAATGTATAGAGAGTTCAAGCGCTGTGAACATAGATTTAAATATTCAATATCACAATCGATTTGATCTTAACCTAATTCAGTCAACTTTCGTTATATTCAAAAAGTTTTGTAAAACTAAGCTTCATAAAACCTTGACATCAATATGAGGTTTTAATACCAAAAAATTAGGAATCCTAATATATACTTTGGAATGTAGGTAATTTCTATAAGGTTTTTGGGTAACGTGCTTTATGAGGATAATCTATACCATCTATCAATTTTAACAAACAGCCTCAATTTTTTGTGTTCTATACTCGACTGTATATTGTGCACTTAATTTGATACTCTCTAATCTAATAAAGGCCTTTTATATAACAGTTTAAGCTCGAATACTTAAAACTTGCTTAAAACTGAGGGGCTATTATGAAATAATCCAGTTTCGGATTTTTCCCGATATCTAAATATTCGATTCGATGCAAATTTTCCTATTATGAAATTGTTAGGTCGAATTTGTTAAATGTTAGCATGAAGTTAGCAGTTATGAGTTTTTTAATTCACTTGAAATTGCTAAGTTTCGATAACACAAAATGAAATTCGTATACTAAATAGCAGTCGGATTTGACAAACGACTTTCGGAAAATCCGATTTGGTTTTGTCTTTTTAGTTTCGTAATAGCGGATTTTGCAATATCGGACTTTCATAATATCGGCCCCCTGGTTTTTGAAAAATTTCAAGACAGGTTTAAAAATTACATCATGAAAGCTAAGGTAAGGGTTGCTTGATGATAATTTAACTGATGATTTTACATCCCTCTAAATATAGATTTACCTTAAAATTTGAATGCACCCTTCGATTAAATCGAAATATTTACTATATTTTCTACCTTCAACACGGAAGGAATATAAACAATTCGGTTCTATTATATCATCTTTCCTCATATAACAATCCTTTAGTTCTTTTCTTCAGTCTACAAACCAGCAATAACATAGAACAATATAGTTACCATAGTTAACCGGACTTTCTAACATCATAATTCCTTCTGATACTGAAGTTCATTTGGTAAAAGGTTCGGGGTACCATGGATAAAAACTGTGTCGGGGTTTTTAACTCGTATCCTTCGATGTACATGGTGCACAAAACCTTGTCTTTCTCTTTAAAATTGTGTATTATCTTCGAACAACATGAATTTTACCCCGGTAGACCAACGGTTATACGAATTTGATTTGTGGCAAACTAATTAAAAGTAATAATTGTAGATTGCACCTTAACGTAATTCATACCAGCTTTACTATACAAGGTTTTCGATGAATTGACCATATACGACTGCATAAAAAGCTAGAGAATTTAAATTACAAATTTGGAACTTTAAGGTGGTTGCTGTTATATCTAAGAAAGATATAATAGCAACCACCTCAAAGGTTCAACAATTTATAAGTGGTCTTCTAGAGTACCACAAGGAAGATATATGGGTAACAAACATATTTGCCAGAAATTACGATAAACAAGTTGTTTCTGAATATGGGTTCTTTCGTGTTCTGTACATGGTCTCCAAGTTTTGTGATTGACCAGGGTGTAATCTTTTCTAATAAACCAACCTTAACAAGGTATAATTATAATTCAATTATTCCAAGTAGTGGGTTCCAAGTAAAGGGCTTCATTAAACTTAAACTCAATTGTATTGACGGTTTCGACTTTCAATGCTACTTTACAATAATTAAGTGTATTTATTCCAAAACAGTTTGTTCTGTATGTTTAGTTTGTACAAAGATTTATTTATTAACGCCTCCATCGTATCATGTCCATCGTAATTTCTTGAGCTTGCAACATCGACGTGGGTAATTTTCCAGTTTTTTTGTAGATAAAAACTGTCCAGACTAACCACGGTATGTCAGAGTCTAATATATTTTCGACTGGATCACATACCAAGAGATTCGTTTAAGAAGGTGTTATAGGCCTCGATAAAAGGATTATTTACTTTTATAAACCATTAAGAGCATTGTTTTGTTTTAAACGACAAAAGCTCAGTATTGTTATGTATTGGAAAAAATAAAAGCTCTACATAATTAAATAACTTGAGGAGAGAAATAAGATATCTCACCAAATTAAATTTACCACTATCGTAAATGCTCTATCAAAGTTCAAATTTTGAAAAGGCTTTTTTGAAAGTTGTTAAAAAGCTTGACTATATCTACAAAGTGTTAAAAATAAATGTATTGGTGAATTTGAAGGATTCAAGCAGGGTCGGAGACCCTGAGTAACCCTTCCTAGAGCTTTGTAAATAAGTTTCCTCGTAGAACCATCAGGAAGCTATATCGACAGAGACTACAAATCGATAAACAAATAGTTTCTGAATATGGGTAACTGTATGGTTCTTTCATTGTTCTGTACATGGTCTCCAATTTTTGTGATTGACCATGGTCTAATGTTTTCTTCTAATCTAACCTTCATCAGTCATTATAATTCGAATATTACAAGGACTTATTAAACCTGTGCTTAATTAAACCTGAACCTTGTATTAACTTTTAAAACCATATATGTCGCCTTTGTACGTTCATTCAATGCTACTTCAACATAATTGAAAGTACTTATTCAGAAGCAGATGGTAAGATTGTACACAAATGCAACAATTTACTCTCACGCCATATCATGCATGGTTTTTTACACATTAACAATGTCCCAACTAACTACGGTGTGTGAGGGCTTTTGACTGTAACAGATACCAAGAGATTCGTTTAGTAAGGTATTAGTTAGGTAATCGGCTTATGATAATAGGATTTTAAGTTCATATTCACTTGTATAAATCATTAAGAGCTTTCTTTTGACTAAACGACCAAAGTTCAGAGTTGGTAAATAAAAAGCTCCACTCAGTTAAATAATTAATGGAGAGAAACAACACATGTCATCAAATGTAATTTGTAATAGCCATACAAGCTCTATTAAAGTTTAAATTGTGAAAGCTTTTAAAAAGCTTTATTTTAAAAAGAGTTCAAAATCAAGCTTTTGGTAGATTCGAAAGACTCAAACAGGTTCGGAGACCTTGAGAAACCAGTCCACGAATATTTATAGGGCTTTTATTTTACCCAGGGTTAATAATTAGTATTCAATCGTACTAAAGCAGTTGATTAATTCATAATATTTGGGTTACAATTCAGGTTGGAGGTAAATCTTAGACTTGAGGTACTTTCTTAGATTGTATACCTAACCATACAAATCGTCTTACAAAGCGACAAAAAAAATTAAACTAAACTTACCCGAGCTACTGTTTATAGTACACTAAATTCCAAAACCAATTATTTATATTTTATTTGTGGCACGTTTCTTCTCTTTCGCGTATAACGACTCTCATCTGATAAAGACGTTTTATAAGACAAATATATACTTTTTAAGCGACCAAATATAAAATTAATAATCCAACAAAGTACGTAAAACCCAAAAAAGTTTCGTTTCGTTGACCATTTAGAAAATATCTAGAATTGCATGCTATTCTCTACCCCAAAAATACACGAAACACGCAGAGAGAGTGTATTACAATATAAGTAAGTATATAAGAAGCGTTCAATGACCGTGTTTGTATATATATACATAATAACTCGTGTATATATTATATATGAAATAGTTTTTTAATTTTAGTTATTTATAGAGCGGAAGATAGCAAGCAGCACACAGAAATTAAATTAATTTAAAGCAGCAACCAAACCGAAATGAATGAATTTATATGAATTTTATTTCGCTTTCTATACTGTCCAATATCTCCATTATATGCATATATACAACAACACACGGTCGGTCGGTCGTACACCAGAAGATAAATGTTGGAAAAATATTTGTAATCGTTTAGGAGGTATATTACCTACTACACTCGTATACTCGTACACTCGTAAAAAAAATTTTTTTTTTCTTATATATTATTTTGAGATGTGATACCCACCCAGAATTGAGATGCTGTACGTCTTTTTTTACGTTATGAATCAATTAAACTGAGATCTTGCCGATCGAAATGTAAAAATCTCGTCGATTCGACGATTTATATACATTATATACTCTACGTGTCTATATATACAAAATCTGGTCTAATCTTATATATTGTATATATTCTATGCATTTGAAGGAAGTTGATAAAATCAAACGGGTTTGATATCGATTTAATTAATTTTTTTTTTTTGAATTATTGGCTACTACCTATGCTGGAGAGAGGTTGCATATTTATTAATTAATTCATAATAGTCGTACTTGTAACTAAAGCATATATATACAGTGGAGGTGTCACTTCTCGTTTGCGTATATATGCTGTATATATCGTGTAGAGAGGATTTTTTGATAATTACGGCAGTCACTACTAATAGTTCCAACTATTCGAGGGTGGAGTGAGAAGTCTGGTAAAATTTTAACAGAGAGCGCTACAATCGCAATAACCCAGAAACATGGAAACAAAGCTTGATCAATTATGGAGAACTTTTTACCATCGACTAAAATGATTCACAAGTGGTTTACCGATTTTCATTGTGATCGTACAATGCCGAACATTCAGGTCGGACAAATGAAGCCACCACACTAAAACTGGTTGAAATAATGCATGAAACGGTTTTATAAGATCGCAGAGTAAAAATGTGCGAGATAGCTGAGATTGGCATCTTATCCGCGTTATCCGCAAAAAGTTATCCGTGAGTTAGGTGTCACGTTTGCTTACAATCGACCAACAACTTCAGAAGCAGGTTTGGCGTTGTTCAAGTGAAATAAAAATCGAGTTTCATGACTGTGGATGAAACATGGATACATCACTATACACCGGAGACCAAATAATAGTCTAAACAGTGTATTTCTGAACAGTCTAAACAGTGTATACTGGAGAATCTGCGTCAAAAAAAAGGTTATATCGAACAAAAAGGTAATACCCACAGTTACTAGGAATGCACGCGGTATATTCCACATCGATAACCTTCACGCGGAAAACATAATCAACGGGGAATATTCTTACAACTTGTTGGGTCATTTCAACGACGTTTTGAAAAAGCACGATCGCATTTGGCGAAGAAATAAATTCAAGACAATGCCAAAATGGCATGGCCAAAATCCATGAATTATGCTCCCACATCCGCTATATTCTACAGACTTAACCCTCTGCAACGTTTTCCTGTTTCCGGAAAACGTTGCAAAAAAATACGGCTCTAATGAGGAGATAATCGATGCAACCATTATGTGTTGACCATTTTTGACCAAGATTTGATTACAAAAGAGCGGGCTCGGGTTATCCTAGACGGGAAATCTTATCGGTCGTCATCAAAATTCCTAGGCAGTGACACTTATCTGGTCACTGCAAAGCTGCGACGTCAAGTAGGACACGGGACAATACAACGCGAATCTCTTATGAAGGTCTGATCTTGTCAGCAAAAGTGTTTTGCGATCCCAATTACCAATCTGATGAAGTAAACAGTGTCTGGGAAAAACAATGCAGTTCTTGTTAGGAGGACAGCTTAACGCATTTGAAGACAGAAGAAGTGTGAATGGTAGAAGGCTAAGGTCCTAAGAGTACAACAACTCAGCAATGAGCACAATTCGCGTAATTTTTTTAAAGGAATCACCGAATTGCAGTATACCTTAAGATCTCGGTCAACTGCTATTCAGAACCAGGATGGAGACCTCTGTGTTACTGTCGTTTCGACTTTGTTCGATTGGAATGGCGAAATGAAGTTATATGACTAAAGAATTGAAAGTGGCAACGTTATACCCCATATTCGCTTTGAATTATCGCGGTATAGCTCTCCTTTGCACAGCATACAAGCTACTGTCATTCATTATCTTGGGAAGAACTACTGCTCTGGCGGAGGAAATTTTCGGTGACTACCAAGGAGGATTTCGTCCAAATCGGTCAATCACTGATTAAGTTTTTTCACTACGAATGATTCTTTCCAAGTATAACGAAACATGTCGCGATGTACACCAGGTATTCCTCGATTCCAAGATAGTCGATTAAGACTCGACCAATCGAAGAGGTTATGGCATGCCCTTGAATATTTAGGAATACCAACCAAATACGTATACATCTGTGCAAAATGACGGGAAAGCAATCACAATGACAGTTGAGAACAGGCTATCGAAAAGTTTTGCAATTACTTCTGGTGTTCGACAAGAGATGCGCTGTCCCCCATACTTTTTGCATTTGCAGAAGATATCTGAGTGATAGGATTAAATGACAACGGAATGAACGAAATACTTGAGCCACTGGAACAGTTTTCAGCTTAACGAGTCCAAAACCAAATATCGGATCACTCGTTTTCGAGATCAAGACGCAAATGATTTCAGTAGTGGTATCTTGGATCTCTCATTATTCACTATAATGGTGTGGAAACCTGAACCCGAAAGAATTGATCAGACCTGTTGTGGAAGTGAGAGTTTGACCTAGACGGATGAGTACAAAACATGGCTTGTTACATTCGAGAGAAGAATCATGCGTGTTGATGGCATATACCGAGTTCGTTTTACTCACAAGATCAGAAATTTAATGAAAATTTCTGATATCGAGTGAGCTGGCTTGATGGTCACCATTTGCGTGCTGTTCCGAACCAAATGATACAGCGATCTTTAAGGAGAGAGCCGCCTTTCGGAAGGCGAAGAGGTAGGTGTCAGCGACGATGGCTCCACGGCGTAGATAGCGACTTGGTATCTTCTGATTACTTACAACAGTAAGACTGATATGGAGTCAGGTTGTTGACACGGTACGGGCCAACGATGGCCTGTCAAAACCTTTATAAAGTCGATGCAACAAACAAACGCCTATTTTGAAGAGTTATTATTCGGAAAGATCGAAAAATTGGAAAAACGTTGGACTAAGTGTATCGAGCTAAAAGGCAACTATTCTTTCATTTTTACCAGACTTCTCAATCCTCCCTCGTATATTATCTCTTAACACACACACACGTATATTTTAATTAATTCTATTTAGATTAGAAATGTATGCTGATGATTCAGGAAGTAGACTGATGTTTGACCACTACCGCACACGTCATCGAGAAAATGACATGTTGTATATATTCTGTATCCATTCATGGTCGGAATTACAGTTTTATCTCGAACCACACAGTACACGAAAATCCACCAAACACCAACAACAACAACAACACCAGAAAAGTCAATTAATTATTTTACTTTATCTTAAGAAGTTCACACGTTAATTTTTATTTCTTTTGTTGTAAAACACGGACAAGTGTATATATATATAGTGAAGAAAACGAAGAAGAAGAAAATGGTTTGGTTTTGTTGTTAATATTATCTTAATTATTATTATTATTACGAGTCATATTATGTATCCACACATACGTTTCGTTCACATAAATTAAAATGTCATAAAAGTCTTGATGGTTTTAGCAAATTCGCGATTTTTTTATGTGTGAATTCAATTTAATCTTTCGTTTTTGCAGCATACAACAAAAACACTGACGATTTCGGTTGATTTATTGTTTTTTATCAATATTAACACTTAATTAAAATTTTAAGGTAGCTGCACGTGAGAGAATTCATGAATATGATCAATGTATATGGTTGCGACACCTCGATATGGGTCGTATCTGGATTACATAGACGGAGATACGACCAAAATCGCTGGACCTGTTTAAAGAAATAGTTTTCCGATACGATGGTTTAACGCTATTTATACATTTCGGATGAATTCTCGATCATGCTACACCAATAGTCAATATAGTGGTGCCTTAATTTTGGCGAAGTACGATCGAGATACTTTCATAAGCTTGATGAAGCTCGTTTGTCATCTCGTCGCTACTTCTCAAGCTCAGCCCGACTATCATTACCACTGGAAGTGTCGAAGATATAACCGCCCAGGTGGCGCAGTGGTTAAGGCTGCGGCAGTTGCAGCGGAAGGTATCGGGTTCGAATGACTGACATGGAGCTATGCAATGCGCAGATGGTTCTACGTAAATCGGATCTATAACCGTATATAAAGTGGTATCACAACGGACCATCGTCGGTCCAAGTGTGCGGTAGCAGCCATCCAAAAAAAAATAACATCTTTCCTACCAAAACCGAATGAAAGCTTTACTGAAACTAGTGAAAATGGTCGCCACTTGCATGTTAGAAAATCGCCAATTTTAATTGATTGATTGAACACCAGACAATGTGGATCAAATAGTTCGTGCCGTAACAATTCCAACCATACCAGTAATTCGAGTTTGTGCAACACTTACGGTATTCGTGTTATGATAGAAAATTATTTTAATGGCGCTTTACGCTTAAAAAAAATTGGAAATTATTGAAAACCTTCTGTCACAGTGGTGTGAGTCTTCTATCCTATTAATTGGACTAAGAAACGCGTAGATAAGGCGTTTTATAGAAACATCATCTTTTCCGACGTAGCATATTTTTATCTCGGAGGCTATGTAAACAAGTAAAATGGTTAAATTTGGGGCTCAGAATGTCAAATTGCAGATCAATCACGCAGATACCATATGATTTCGTTGGACCTTTTTGTATAGGGTGCAGTTTACGATAAGTTTTAGGCTAACCATCCAGTTCTAAACATGACTATTCTAAACTTAAACGACCATATCGAATTTGCCATTGATAAGATAGTGGATGGATCCTCATGGAATGATCGATATTCGAAAATCATAATCTAAAAATATTCTGAAGTAAAGGTATACATATTCCAGTTGAATATTACGGGATATTACGGGTATTGTTTAAAATAATGCTTGTCCGATACGGCGATTTAACACTACTTGTACAACTCGGATAAATTCTCGATCATTCGACTCCAATATTCAATATAGTGATGCTTTAATTTTTGCGAGTTACGATTGAGAGACTTTCATACTTCATAGTAGTGTGGTTGTTTAACCCATTAGCTCGATGAAGCTCATTCGTCATTTCGTCGCTTCTTCTCAAGCTGAGAATGGCTATCATTACCACTGGAAATGTCGAAGATATAACATATCTCTTACCAAAACCGAATGAAAGCTTTGCTGAAATATATATGTATATTGTCCCAACTTGCATGTTGCCTACGATGGGTTTGATTGATTTGCAACTGATAAATGAGTATTTGTGTTATAAGGGTTGCTTTATACGGTTGAACAAAATTACCAATTATAGAAAACTTACTTTCAAAGTGGTGTGAGGCCTCTAACCAAATTGGAAATTTAATCCGTACAAGACAATTTGTGAAGCGAGGTCATGAAACTCACACGCTGCCAAAAACATTGCAATTGTTCCTCAGAATATCTCAACATAAATCAACATCAAAACGCCAACGTGTTCACTAATTAATTGGATCTATATCAATCTATATCAACAAGCAAAATGGTCGCATTTGAGGCTCAGACGTGATCCACACGTAACCATGGAGAAGCAGATGTATTCACAATTAGTGATTGTTCGGTGTAGCTTTTGAACCGGCGGAAGCGATGGTAAATTTTTGTCAATGTGCAAGTTCAATGAGCAAGGAGCTGTACTTACAGTTAGTACAGAGAACGTTATATACGAAGTCATGAAGAACGAGTTATTGTTACCTAGAATTCAATGGAAGACAAACGACATTTGGTTTAACAGGAGGGCGCAACTTGCCCAAACGCAGATGCCATTTGACTCCGTTGGACTTTTTTGTAGGGAGTCGTGAACGATAAGTTTTAGGCGACCCATCCAGAGACTATTTTAAACTTGAAAGATCAAATCAAACTTACATTGATGTGATGAGTGGAATGATCCGCATGCGGGATGATCCACATTCGAAAATGGCAATCTACAAATATTCTGAAGCAAAGGTATACATATTCCATTTGAACATGACGGTTATTACCAATGTTACTGGTTACTTCACCAACAGTCATTTGCATTGTCTTTCTTTTGATTTTTAACCTAAGCGCCATTTCGCTGTTTATCCTATTATAAGCTAAATACAACGCTCTCCTGATCAGTCTTATATCGTTCATGAACTTGGTATATGTAGCAAAACAGCGCATACGTGGTGTGTCTGAATAAGCGAATAATTATTCAAATGGATAGATGAGTGTAACAATGGGCTCTAGATGAGAAAGGACTTTAAACAAAATAATAGCCTGAGTCTGTTTTCTGTTATTATCCTCAACACAAACGAGGCACTTTTACTTCTTGACATTTTCCGATTTACCCTGTTTATTTAAGCAACTTAAATAGTCGATTCTCGGAGAAGTCATTTGAATGAAATTGCGTTCCATACTTACTTAGAAGCAATGTATAAGTCACCCTTTACTTATTTATCAGATATCAGTTGTTCTCTTGGTATTCAAAATGGAAAACCTTTAAACTCGTAACGATACATTGCTGGTAGCTTGACCACTCCTGTAGGACTTCACAGTTGATAATTATTCTTCGGTGTTTCGCACAAAGCAACATGATTCTTGAACACTTGGGTAATCCGTTGATAAAATGTATCCATACGTTCACACAAATTTCAATTGCTTTATGACGGTAATTTACAACAAATGGGGACAGGGACTTATTTGCATAAATGATATCAGGGTCATTAATGCAGATCAAAAACAGTCAAGTCTGGCATATGCCTGACACGACACAGGTAAGCACACACAGTTAATTATACTCCATCACCTTACTAATTTAACTCCAATAAGTCTCTTCACAGAAATTGATGATGCGTCACCTCGGGCCAAGTTATTGGCCAACTCATTTCCTATAATATCCTTTATTAATCATATTCAATAATATATAGAGGTGTTTAAGTCACGAATAAAACCAATAGGCGTGTGTTGAATGGCCTGTGTTAACTTCTTAACAGTTGCGTGAATGGCCAAAAAGGTAGCTATTGTGGCTGGGGATGTTTAAATGGTTTTAGTATGATAACCCCAAGAGTCCAAAATCACTTTTCTGGCCTACCTTACACGCTGTATTCCATAATCGCGTTTCTCCTTCTGACTGATAGTCCTCCCTCTGGCGGCCTGATTGAGCAGCATTTCCGGTCTTATGAAAAAGTCATCAAAAATTAGATCAATACGTGGATCGCTTCAAAAGATGACTAAGATGACCATATTTTTCAAGGTGGGATAGCAATGTTGCCTCAAAGCTCTCGAGATAGCAGAAATTTAGTATATGGATATCATCCAGCCAGAATACAGTAAACCATCCTTAAAGACTATATATTTAAAGATATCTCTATCGGAGAGGTAGGAAGGATCATACCTGAGTGCATAACGGCATTTATGTGACCGCCTACCTCCCTCCATTTCCAGCAGTGCTAGTATGATAGTGCTCCACATCATCGCAATTAGCTCAGAGAGTACGGAGACTATGAATCTGATAATGACTCCACCCATTTGGCAGTAAAATAATACACTTCCTTTTCGACTTATCACGTAATCACATATAATTCGTCAGCTGATTTACGACGACAACATAACGATCCAATAATTAATTTTTCATACAATAACTAACCGATGCATTAGAAAGTTGCTGCTCGCATCGAACAATATAAACAAAACTTTATAATTGTTAACACTATTTTGTTATATAATTAATTATGAATGACTTCGACTATAAACAAATGAATAATTAATATTAATTATAAAATTTTATCGATTAATCGATTCGAAAACACACAGTATAACAACAACCCTAACGATTTCCGAATAACAACCAATTACGCTCATTAAGCCATTATTCGCGCTCTAGTCTGGAAACGGTTTTGAATTTTGATATTTAACCGCAAGTAAATACCTGTACATACACTTACATATCTACATGCATGTATAATTAATTTATATTTGGTTCAATAATAAGTTAAATAAATTAACGTGATCAATTTTCCATTTGTAATACAATTATCACCTGGCGTGCGCTACCCATAGAGCTTTTATTCACAACTATACAATAATTTTAAATTTCACGATTAATTAAAATTAATTATAACGTACCGATTTGCAATTATTATATAAATATTATTGCAATGCTACTTTAGTAATGTGCAGTTTAGCGCCACAGTTGGTATACAACTTACACGTTTTGAGAAATATGTTGTGATAAATGCGCTTACTCGAGACATCGTATTTGTTATTGGTTGGTGTAAGTGATTCACGCAACCCGGATATTCTTCGACTTATTATCATTTATAAAACAGTGTTCTGTCGAGTGGCTCTTAGATGATCCATTCTCTGGGTCTAATTCTCCAGCACGCTTTCGGGCACTTTTCAGCCGATTATCGGGTAATTATGCGTAAAACAGTCATAATCAAATGATATCATTTACCCCGGAAAAAGTTGGAGACCAATTCAGAACAAAGGAGGCTCTTGGAGGCCAACTAACGGATCTCCTTTCATTCAATAAATTTTCTGTAAATAAATCGATGGTTTTGGGCTGCTGTGCGGCACGTCCTGTTGAAACCACAACTCCTACACCAATCCTTGAATTTTTGCAATTAAAGTTCATTGATGTTTATACGCGGTCGTTCGGCATCTTTAAGGAAATATGGCCCGTTTTTCCCACATTCCCATAAACCGTACCAAACATTGTATTGTTTAGGATGCATTCGAAGCTCTCCTGGTTGTTCATCAGTCCAAATACGCAACAATTTCGTTTGTTGGCATAGATTCAGCCAAAATTGGGCTTCATCGCTGAACACAATTGTTCGATTAACAAACGAATCCATTTGGAACTGTTCCAACGCCCATAAACCAAATCGATGACTCAAATAATATGAGAGACTCAGAGCTTGAGAACGGTAACAAATTGATTTATTGTGCGGTCTTCACGTACACTTATAGCTCTCATTAGATCGACTTATTCGGAATCTAGTAAAGTGATAAATATCCGATAAACAAAACGAGGTTCAAAATTTATTTATTGTTTCGCGAATAGTGCGTTCGCTTAGACGATTATGAACACCATAAAATGGTCGAAGAGCAACGATTCAATTTTTCACTGAAACCTGATTTTTGAAATAAATTACCAAAATTTCGAACACAATTGAACACAAATGACAGCTGTCACGCTTAAATCACAATTGGAAAAAGTACCTCCTATTTGATCAATTCTTAGAAAGAAATATATAAGTTGAGGTACACCGAATGCCTTCAGACACTTACGGCGGAATCGCTATGAATAAAGGAGCATGTCGTAAGTGGTTCATCAATATAGAAGAACGAACATTTGTGAAAACTAGAGGCTTAATAAAGACTTTTGGCACGATCATTGGAATTGACACAAAAGTAAGAAATTGCCTCAAAAGCACGAAAAGAGAGGTGTAGCTTGTGAAAAGTTGGTTGGAAATTGGTTTTATTATAATAACCTCAAGCGCCAAAAATCATTTTCTGGCTTACCTCACCTACCTGACTATCAATTGTTTCGATCGATGGCGCACTGGCTGACCAACACTTCCGATCTTATCAAGAAGATCGATTCGTGAATAGCTTTAAAATATTACCAGTTTTTTTCACCGTATGATAGGAATACGGCCTGAACGATGCTGGAGAAAGTAGAGACGAAATTCAAGTTATTAAAAATAGTTTTTTAGGTATATGTTAGTCCTGTTCTCTCCCATTTCTGCTTAGTTCAGATTATTGAGTTTACCTGTTAATCCACAAACATGTATTTTTCACATTGCCTTTATATTAAGCTCGGTTTTTAGCATTCCGATACATTCCTTGTATAAGTTCAATCAATTTCTTTTGGGGTGTTCAATTTACAAAGTGTCTTGGTTTGTTGAGTGATTATACGGATATAGTTGTCCCCCTGTTGGAGTGACCCTATGACCACTATCTGATCCTGCGACCCATCTTCCATGTCAGCACTATAGGCTGGCATGGAGCTATGCAATGTGCAGATGGTTAGGAAAATCGGACCTATAGTCATACTTCCTTGAATTGGCTGCAATAGCGTAAAATTAAGGACGTAAATAAGCGAATCGCAAACAAGTATGGAGCGCCTTGAGCTCCAAAACAGATTAGAGATAAAACAAAAAGCTTAGACTTACCAAATAAAGCTGAAAAGCTGAAGTGTTTTGATTCCCTAGTAAAATCTAGAAAACAAAGTGCATATGGTCACACAGCTGTTTAGATTTAGAGCAGGTGGCAACAATTCGAGCGCAGAAAGCCTGGGAGTCTGGACGCTTTAGAACATCAGCAGTATATTGCCTTGCTGAACATGTATAACAAAGCAACTGTTAATGGATAATTATAGTCAGTCGAGTAATTAGTTTTTTAACCGACCAATTGCACAGTGGTTAAAGCTATGACAGTTGGAGTGAGAGGTACCGGATTCGAATCTCGATAAGGACAGGACGACAGATATGTTTTACAGATGGTCTAAGTATAGATAGGATCTATATCGCCAGAGAGGGTGTCACAATGGAAAAAAATAAGCCTGGGTGATGGAGGACAAAAATAATTGGTTTCTAGCGTGTGTAAATATCCAACATATACCAGCATATATTGAGGTGACCGCGAAAAATGGAAACCATGCTCTGGAAGATGCAGCAGTTAGTATACTCCTTCACTGGACAGTGTACTTGAACTAGTTTAAACTTGCTCTACACAACCAATTTACCTATTGCCAAAGTATAATATCAACATTTGCAGGTGACCCTGAAATGTTGATGTCCCATAAAAATTCTGAAATCCCGATATGGCGATCAAAAAATCATTTCAAATACAGATTAAAATATAAAGGCAGTTGGATATAATACTCCCAGGCACTAAACGCCACTTTTATTCCATATCCATGACCTACTATAGCCAGTTAATACCAGAGCAGTTTATGACCCACGTCTTTATAAATCGTTATACCCGTGCATACGATTTACTGAGTAAATTGAAAAGTACTTCATTACGGTTTCAGCGGATTTCGAAAAAAATACTGTTGACAGACGTCATTTTCATTAGACATCTAAGAAATCGAAAAAAATATTTATTCCAGGAAACTGTCGACTATATCACCAATTTTAATAAACACTTCACTATACTATCGACGATAGATTCGTTTATCGATTTAGGCCCATAAATTACTATAAAAACAAACAAAACCCATACTTTATGGTGCTCACATCCTTTTTATGATGTTATCCTTTTGTTCACATCTCACATAAAATACATTTCACCTTTCCTTTGTATTTTCTATTTTCACATTTCACATGGCAAAAAAAATCATCTCGTAAATCCATCAAAAAACAGAAAAAAAATTTTATGATTTTTGTGAAAGGATCATCATCGGGACCCAAAGGAATGTATACATTTGTTTGAGTCGATTATAGGGAAAAGCTATAAAATCTGCTATAAAAAATATCGCAATCGGTTGCTGAATGTGTTATTGTTCCACATTGGTCGTCTATTAACATGTTTATTTATTGATTTGAGCTAAAATGAGAAGGGGCGGGATGATTTGATGTAAGCTACGGGGGATCGAAATAATTTCACCCGAAATTTTCGGAAATATCTAATTTTTTACATTTTTCAATATATGACCTAATTATTGCTGCAGAACGTACTCCCTGCCGTTTAACGGGAGCAGCGATTGTCTCAATAATTTCTAAGTGAAGTATTGTAAACCCTTTTGAACCTGAATCCCGAAATGATGTCGCACGACACATCATATTGACATATATTACACAAAACTATATATTGTAAAGACTTCTAAGAATATTACGTATACAGGGTTCAACCCTAATGATCGATAGATCACTCATGATCTCAGTGGCAGATATACTCTACAAAACATGGGCACATTTGCAAATTGCAACCAAATTGACCACAAGTCGCAATGTCCTCGTATTGTTCAAGACGCAGAATCATATCGGTATTCAATTAAATTCGCAGGAGTGACAATATCATCAGATCATTGCAAAACTATACGATTGAAGTTTTCGTGCAAGCCAAAGAGGATAAGTGAAAAAATCAAACGCGATTCTCCTATGAAGGTCTGATAAATGAAGGAACTATTTTGATGATTCGAAACTACCCAGCAGACTCTCGGTGTGGCGTCGCAACGAAACAAAGTCTAGTAGAACAACTCAACAATTCATGTGGTCTCCTTCAAATTATTACCGGACTCAAATATACTTTTAAGCCTTGATCAGGTGTCGTTTGAGACCAAGATTGAAACCTTTCACGTGTGTCTCAAGTTGTAAATAATTAGTCTCAAATACAGCCTTTGAGATAATACTGAATCCATTAGTGAGTACTAAGGAGTCCTTAGTAGGAGTATTCCAACCAAATCCTGGGAGGCTATTATGAGAAATTCGATATCGAATTCGAAAGCGAATTTTGTTATTATGAAAAACTGATATCGACAAATCTGCTATTTTGAAACTAAAAAGTCAAAATGAAATCGGATTTTTCGACATCGGATTATTTCATAATAGCCCCTCTGTTTCACCAATCAATCGAGATAGTCTTTATTATTAAGATAATTATTGGGTGTATCAAACAGATACATAAATACATTTATGTCAAGTGGCCCAGCCCCAATGCTTTGTCAAAGGTGAAACAGACTACCTCAGACTATTGAGTGGCAACGATCTTGAATTTTCTCTTGACAGTAAATAATCTAAGGCTAAGAGACCGTAAACGACCCTTACCGCATCTCAACTGAGACCTTCGAAACATTTTAACGTATTAGTGTACATTGTACATGGCCAGTCCAACCAATGCTTTTTTTACACACAATCGCTTTTTATGTCACCCCGAGCATGTTAATTTTGGGTCTACACCTTAAGATGAGACTGGCGACTACTCTTAACTATCCATATTACTTCTGGCAAACGGTCTTTATATATTCTCTACGTTCACTTCTAGAATCAAAATATCTTGCAAATCTGGATAAGATAAAATTAGAGTACAGCACTCTGGACTAATTATTACGATGTCACATACTTCTGTTCAATCACAAGATCAGCGAATTTTTAATATCGCGCATAAAATCAAAGAACATCAAGTACGTTCAATTGGAATTAAGGAGCAAGCTAATACTCTCTCTCTCTCTTAAATTCCAGTCAAGTACCGTGAGTATGATGAAACGCAATTGCACAATATGGTTAGTTTTGTGACTAATTTTGGAATACGTGCTTTCAAGATTAAATTTTCTCATCTAATTAGCATTTGTACCAATTTATGAATGGAAATAGTAAGAAACTGTCAATGGCCTAACACTATGTTAGATATAATGCTACCCCACTGAAATAATCGAGTCAATCGAGTCGATTGACAACAAATTTCAGCGGATTGTTAATTTCGAGAAAAGAGTCGTGAATGGCCGATCAAGATAGTTCGATGTAGCTCTTTATTTTGACTGTGATGAGATTGAGCAATCTTAGCACAGTGTGGGATTAACATAAAATTATTCTACATACATTTTATAAATTAAAAAAAATTTGTTATTCTAATATCTAAATCAACTGCGAATAGTTTATACAATGTATATATATGAACATAACATGTTCCATTCATTCTTGACAAACTCGTCTTAGGCATATATATATAAAAAAAGCAACAAAAAAAATCGTTTTGCAGTAGACGCGATGACAATTATGCTTTCATATAAATATAGTTAATGCAGATAAAACATTCATCGTGCATTTGCTATAGATGCTGCGCGCGCTCTATCCAATAAAAACGATGATGCTAATAAAATTTTCTTACAACATTAGATGTAAAAATCAATAAAATAACTTGTTTTAATTCTTGTAGATTGCAGATCGTAAATTAAATTATTTAATTGATTTTTGTTTACTACAATATCGCGAATTATGAGCAAAAGGTTGTGATTTGTCACTACATTAGGTCGTATGATCGATTGTATCTCTTATACTGAGATTCAAACACGGTCCTGCGATCCAAGTGATGCAGTAGTCTAGGCCTCAGTATTAGTGTATTAAATCAACACGTTTGTTCGAGTCTTCCAAAATTACTCCATTACGTTGGTCGTAACTTTGGTTTTGAAAAAATTGATCCAGATCGGATTGTTCAGGCATTATGTACAGCCTAACAAACTACATCCATGAACGGTCTAATTTTATTTTACACTATAACGACTAAACTACAAACGATTCTGTAGGATTGTGCTAACTCTGTCCACCTTAAGAAGAACAAACCCTTAGTAAAAGAACAAGACAAAGAGATTCAATCTCTAGGAAATCACAACAAGCGCACTTGAAATTGAACTTAAGCAGGTTGTCAGTTGTTTTTAGTTCAGAACGGGTTGAGAAATTGAGTCAGGTAAAACATGCTGTTTTTAGTTTCGGTCTCGATATGAGCCATTTCGCCACTTATACTTGTATGAGTGGCAACATGACATTTAGGACAAAAATGGCAACATGGCTCATATTAGTTTATATTAATAGTCTATCTGGACATAACATAGCTGTACGCTAGCTTAGAAGATCTTTTACGAATATGGATTATTTGTTCCATATGATGAAATCAAAAACCCAAAAAACCATTGAAGACAGTTTCGATCGGAAGACGTCATTGAATAATTGAGTGAAAAGATCAATATTCTATCTCTCTGGCATATGCGACTGAACTTCGTGTTTGTTGCATTGTGTTCGTATATATGTGTTTGTTAGTCTTGTCAAACAGATATAGCGAATAACAGATAGTTGTATTTGAGAATGATATACAGTAAAACCCCCATTTAACGGAGTAATTGAAGATTCACCAGTCCGTTATTATCGATTGTCCAATTAATCCGATTAAATCTTAAGCGGTTTTATTACCATCAGCTGAAGATTGATTGATTCCTGAAGATGTAATCGGCTCTATTTGTCGTTTTAAAGAAATCAAAATGAGATGATGGAGTTGCAATTCTACGCAAGTTGACGAATTGATATAAGTAATACACTCATCCTACTGCGATCTTAGAATAGGTTAGGTTGAGTGGTTACTACAGTACACTTGGACCGGTAACGATCCGTTGTGATACCACAAGATCTTACTAGTATTACCCTATTACCCTCATGAGAAACAGTTCAAGCTACATGTAGCGTGATAAGTCTCGCACTTTCCAAATTTCGAGATCAGAGAAGCAGTTTCTTTAAGAATTTACCCGAATATTCATACCTTCTGCTCCTCCTCGTCCATACAACTTCTGCAAAAGTCATTGGCTTATAACCCTAGTCTCTTTGCATGTTCTCCAAGTAGTCGTCTTCGGATAGAGAAATCACTATCTTTGGGCGTTTTAAGTCTAGCTTTAGCCAGACTAGCCTTGCTACACTACATGAGAGTGTTCGTCCACCTTTCATTTGCCTAGGCTACTGCCTTCTTTTTAAACGCGGTCTTGAGTGGCTTAATGGGTTGAAAAGTTGTATCACGCCCCGCTAGTTCGTTCGTCCTGCAGTACTTAATGAAGTCCAAGTGGCCGGGGGCCCAGACTATTCGAATGTTGAAATGCTCATTCGTTTTATTCAGCGACAAATCGCAACCCAAAGTCGAAAAGCATCAAGTCTAGATTCACCAGTTCGTTCCTTAGTGTATAACGTAGTCTAGATTCACCCGTCAAATGTCTCAAGACATTTCCACTGAGATTTGGCTGATATTCGGGTGGCTTTAATCGCCAATATCGATAAGGAGAAGGGGAAACATCACCTCCAAGGCACTTGTTGGTATTGTCTGCAGCGGCACGCTTATAAGCAAGCAGACCGTTCTTTGCACCTTCTCGATCCCCCCTAATGAGACGTTAAAACCAAAATAATTTATCGTCTTTGCTTTGATCGGTTTCCAACCTCTGCTAGTGCTTGAAGCTATAAATATAAGTCACATATTTCTATTTCATCAAAAGAGAATTCTTCCTCTGAAAAGCTTGTTCCATCCATTTATTTAAGTGTTAAGGTTTACACAGCAAAACTATAAATGCCAATTTCGAAATGCCACGGAAAGAATTATCATCGCCTGGCTAAGAATAGGTTGCAGAATAGAGGTGGTATCTGAGACGATTGTAATTCGGACAGACTTATATCAAATGTGCAACATCCTTTACCATGTCACACAATCCTTATCCTCACTCAATCGACGTTTCTACAAGCATTCTTTCCAATTTCCATGGTTCAGTCTGATTTTCCCGATTGTTCTTAGCATTCGTACATCTCCTTTGAGTTCCTTATAGAACGAGGTTGTGAAAGAACTGACGCTTAACTCTTTGTACTTCATTTCTTCAAATTCATCTGAATCATTGTGACGTCTCTCTGTCGATTAAAGACTGTTTCGGATATAGTATTTACAATTTGGTTGAAATACTATCCGAGTCAGTCTTCTTTTGGTAGGGAGAGGACACAAGTTTTTAGAGCTCCTCTCCCTGGTACCTTAGTACTGTGTAACGCTATACTCGGCTGTTTATGATGGTTGAATCGATTTCGCAACTGCTTCCAGTTTTCTCATGCGATCCAACCCCAAAACTTTCTTCCCGTCCTCCATTTTGGATCTAAAGCTATAACAAATCCACGGTCTACTGCTTTCCCATTGAAACGTCGCGAATATTAATTGGGGTTCGAGTAGGTCAAATTCACTATTCGAACGATGTCATGTTCCAATCTTGAATGCCTCCGTCTTAAGTGTTTGCTGCAGAACACAATTCAAGTTCGCGTACATTAACGCTACATGATCGCTGTTGTATATGTGCCACTCTAATATTGCCTGTTATAGTGACATCTATTGTGCAAATTTTAAAGTTGGCTAGAATTAGGTGTGTCGATATCACTATAGTCAGATTTGGTTTTTAATCGTGCTGCTGCCATATCTGAGCCTAACTTGTAGTTGCGTTTGGCTTAAATTTTGTAGTTTAAGCCAAACAATACGAAATAAATAAAAGTTTCGTCCGTTTAACCCGAAGTCTGTTAAATCGAGATTTTACTGTATTTGTATTTTGTTATAACCGGCACACATTCACAGAACCGATCGTAATCGGTTATTAACCGCCCAGGTGGCGCAGTGGTTAAAGCTGCGGCAGTTGGAGCTGGGAGGTACCGGGTTGAAATCCCGGTAGGGCCAAGATGCAAAAAAAGAGATTTTTCACCATCGATCGTTTGGGCGGTACGATCGGTGGTGTGATTGAATGCATCTGGATCCTCTGTTGAGCTTAAAATCCATGGGCCCGTCCCTTTGTCCATGTCAGTACTATAGGCCTGACATGGAGCTATGCAATACACAAATGGTTCTACGTCCGATTTATAGTGGTATCACAAGGGACCATCGCCTGTCTAAGTGTGCGGTAGCAGCCACCCAACAAAAAAATTGACTGCCCATGAACATCTGCCTGAAGCAGTTATCATCAGCGTTTCAATGGTTCAATTGTTTTTCTAACAGATGATGACTTAACAATTAATGTCGACTGCACTAAAAATTTCTCTATCCAACAATTACGCGAATATTCTAAAGACAACGACTTGGAGATAATTCAAGACAATATAAAGAAGTTGATTTGTCTAATAAAAATTGTAAATAAAGAGTTAGAAGACAATCAACCAACCGAACGCGAAGCATGCATCCAAAAATAGTTTTGAAACATAAACAGATTATTCATATATTTCTATTCAAATCTTAGTCTATAAAAATGTTGATAGAAGAAAGTGTTAGTTGAGTAGAGATTTGAGTAATTTTATAAGTGCAAAATCCGGTTCTCTTAGCAACAAAAAAGATTTCGTACTCCAAAAATTGCAAGAATGTGTATGTATGCTATATACACAACACAGAATCAGCCAAGTTCGTTGATTTTATTGTAGATTTGTAAAATTTTGGTAAAACCGAGATCGGTCAAGACATACAAACTGTCAGATTACTGATTAATGATTTAAATTAAACACCAGGATGGTGACGATGTTATATGACTCTCTTGCCATAATCAGAGATTTATTATATTCGCCGGTATCCCGACCTATCATAATTCCAATATTATTGTCTTAAAAAGCACAAACCAAATTATATAAAAATCTTAATCATCATAAGTTTAATAAAAATTGAAAACTAAAAATAAACGTAATGTAAATTTAAAAATAGAATAAGAAACTCCAAGGTTGCGTCTTCTTACGTGTATGTACTCATGACATTGAGAGACTATATTAAGAATTAACGAATAGGTTTGGGTAGAGAATTGGGATTGTGTGTTGTCGAAACTATCCTCATTTGGCAAATAGGCCAAACTATCAAATCTCTGAGAATATCACGAGCACCCAGGAGAGGTGAAACGTTAACGGTGATGGTTTTGGAAGAACGGACACTTGAGGTATCATTCTATAGATTTCAGGCTTTTCTAAGCTGGATAAAAGGGTGGGAACTGAAGTCTTTTATGATAAGCTCGGGGTAAGCATGTCTCGTCGTCTCTCTGGTTACTGCGGAGAGTATAAGCTTTAGGTAATGCAATTGATGAAATCGTGATGTGGTTGGGACATAATGTGGTATCCACAGTTGACATCGAAATTTATGTTGACAGTCAAGTGGGAATTGAGTAGCTAGAGTTGATTGTACATATGTCTAAGATGGCGTTGAGTTGCCACTCTTAACAAGATGGATGAGCCTCTCTACATCCAGATTTACTGGCTGTATTGAGGAACTGTAGAGCAGACGAACTAGCCAATAATATTTCAACTCATCATGTGATACAGGATGGTAGAAGCTGGGTGACGAGTTTTAGCATTACGGTTAGCACTTAGAAACAGAACTGACGTTTTGACGGACGATAGGTAGACAAATGCCTTAACGTGGTGTATAAGGTTCAAACCTGAAGGTCTATTATAAAATATACCCAACACGGATATACATATTTCATGCAAGATCCCCTGAGCTTGCACGAAAGCGGTTGTTCACTACAAAGACGTAGGTTGGAGGACTCCCTCTGAGAACATGCCAGAAAGCTAAGTCTGGTATATCTAATGATTTCTGCAGGAGCTCTAAGGACATGAAGAAGGAGGAGACGATGGCTTTAACTAGTGCAGCACTATCAAACACTATTTTTGAAACTACGTAATGGACGATCTCATTGCTCAAAATAGAAATCTATCGTATCAGAAAGTTGAGGGTGATTAAGAAAATGGGTGTTAGATGAGACATAATGCGGTATCGACTGTTGCCATCGCAATTAAGTCATGTGGCAATTTACTCGCTAGAATCAATTTCACTGATATCTAAGGTGGTGTTGAGTTGCCACTCATCTCCTAACAAGAAGGATGAGCATTTCAACGTCCAGATTATCTAGATAATTGGTCACTCGGAAGCATCGGAATTAGAGGGCAAAATAACAAGCCAAAAATGTTTCAACTCGTCTGCTACAGGAAAAATGAAGAGGTTGGGTGGTTAATTTTAGCGTTAAGGTTAGTGCTCAGAAAGAAACCTGACATCTTCACGGACGATATGTAGACACATACTTTGTGTCCGTTAACGGAACAGTCCGACTCGAATATATTTCATAATAGACCCCCTGAACTTAAGAAACCGGTGACTTCATTCCGGTACAAATTCATAGGACAGAACACTTGCCTCTGGGAACAGGTCTGGTGTCTAATGATTTCTTCAGAATCTGTACGAACTGGAGAACGAGGAGACGATGGCTCACAGTCCTTGTCAAGCAGTGACACAAGCAAACATCATTTCTGAAGTTACGTGATTGGCTTTCTCAGTGAGCTTAGAAATAGGAATCGGTTGTATCAGAAATGACTGAAATCGGTCTAAGTGTGCAGCCATTCATTTTAACCTAATCTAACACGTTTCTTCCCATGACCAAAACAACAGATCAATGGCCCAGAACCCGGAGGTTTACCAACTCCATGCCATTATACAAAAGGAAAATATAAGGCTTAATTGGAATAATAAATAGGCAACACTCATACCTTGCTTGAATTTAGGCGCATCACAACGAGAATAATTCGGCTTGAAAGTTGAAACAACAAATTGCCGATATAAGTACGCTGAATTTATTTATTTTATTTATTAAATATAAATGTATAAAATGTCGTGGTCGGAGATCGGAATGCATTGGATTCCATCTCATCAATACATTATTCTAAAAATGTTTTGGCAAAAGCCAACAATGGTGACCCAGTTGGTAGTTCTTCCATATTCCCGGCACTAGCTGCCATATCGATATGCGAGAATTTCAATGGATTGGCGGAGTTGAGCCCATTTTTATCGAGACCCGATGCCATAATAATGAACGCGGCTGGTGTCATATGCCCACGTGCCGTTTGACTCGACGGATAATTATTGCATTGTATAAGATCATCACCATATAGTTTCCCACGATGAAAATCAAAATCTTCTTTGCGCAATGTCGACACTTCAAATGGATCACCAATTTCTTCACTTATCCGTTTTAATCGATCGGAATGACCGGATTGGCGTGCCACCGCATTATCGATACATATCGAGTAACCTTCACCGTACGCAATAATTGCATGACCGGTCAATGTACACACGGTGAAAATATGTGGATCGGCAAGATTTTCATTGATAGCTTTTTCTTTGAAGAGAGCAACCGAATCACTAACACACATTCGGCCTTCGGCATCAGTGTTTCCAATACGTACACGAGCACCAGCCCGCGATGTAATAATTTCGTCGGCGACATAGCATTCTTCCCCAATCGAATTTCGAACCATACACAAGGCGGCATACACAGCCACATCTTTGGGTTGAACTTCGGCCACGACACGCATAAATCCAGCAATTGCAGCTGCTCCACACTTGTCGCGCGACATACCGGCCATATGTCCTCCAGCTTTGACATCGGCACCACCAGTATCGTATGTAACACCTTTACCAACCAACATGATTGTTTTTTTCGGATTTGGCGGTTTATATTCCATAAAAATTATATGTCCACGATGACGTGGAACACAATCTGCGGCACGATTAACAGCTTGAAATAGGGGAAATTCTTTTGTCAGCGTAGCAACATCTGACACAATATTTATCTTAACCGGTGTACCAGCCGGGAATGCTTCTGCAATATATTCGACAACACCTGGTGGTGACATTACTTCGGGATCACCAATTCCAATGTCGCGAGCAATAAATAGCCCACGTTCGAATGTTAGTGCAGTCTCAAAAATTTCATGTAGTAATTTTTGATTTTCCATGTACACACCCAACGATGTTACTCGAGTGGCTTTGTCTGGAACGTCACGTCGCAGTTCAAACGGCTGGAATAGGATAAGTTTGTATCAATTCATTTAATTTATTTATTCGATATACTTACAACATATAATATTTTTAATGCACCCAACAGTGTGATCAGCGATGCGTGTTGAAATTTACTACTTTCGGGCAACACAATAACCGGGAATTTCGAACCAGATTTAATAGCCCGTTCTATACCTTTTTCGGCCGCCTTAAGATAGCAGCGAACATCATCGTAGTCTCCCAATTCACCAATTGGTGAGTAGATAAGGCGTGAATTTAGATTGGCGTCCCAGTAGCAGGTCACCTCACGGTCAAATGCCAAATCATGTGATCGCATTGTAGACAAATTATCCGATACATTTTTTAGTGCACTACCGTCGACGATGCACACAGCATCCCATTGATCAATTTGGTTGTCTAAATTGGTAAGCAATTTGACTGGGCATGGTAAATACCTGCAACGTGTACGAAACAAAGAGTTGGAATTATTGATTAATAACCTAAATTGTGCCGATTCTCAAGCTCTACAATTTCCGTTGATGCTAATTCACTTTTTACCCACCGATGATGAATGAATGTGCGATCGATGTCACGTATGTAAATTTTTTTTTTTAGCTTCATAACATTTCCTTATTCATTTTGTTGCATCTATATTGGCAAATAGTTGTGTAGTTTCTCTACAACTATTATTTATACACTGACAGTACTGACACGTATTTTAATTTCATTTTCTTGTAATTAACAACAACACAAGAGAAATATAAAATAACGACGAACGCTTTCTGTATTCAGCTGCATGCTACTTACATTGAATTGAATGGCTGTGTTCTAAATATTAGTTGTGTGTAGTTTTGCGGATTATCTATTCCAATCACATGTCTTTGAAAATGTTTTAAATGTAACTTTGTATTATGCACATATGAACATAAAATTATTATTGTCTTCAGACTTGATTGTACACAGCAACATTGTATCGCCTTAGGTGTGTCTATTTAAGCCAGTGATGAAGTTTGCAAAATCCCTATTATAAAGAACTAAACTCATTGAGAAAAGTACACGATCCTAGATTCCTAGCATCTTTTCGATGTAAGCATGTGTAGCTTATCTGCGCTTCTATACCCTATCCAACTGGAGCGTCGTACCAGGCCCTCCTTCCCAAGCGGCTCTAGATTGGATAGAAGATTACCCTCATTACTGCAACGTGTAGGAACCAGCGTTAAGGGCGATTGATGAGATCGCAATTTATGTTGGTAGTCAGGCGGCTTTTAAGTCGCTAGAACCAGTTGCACTATGTCTAGGGTGGCGTTGTGTTGCCACTCATCTTTTAACGAGATGGATAACCATTTCTTCATTGGACATATTGAGGGACTGGAGTTGTACCTTTACGTGTAGTATAGTGAGGCAAAACTCGAAAACTGAACTTGAGGAGCTTGAAAACGGTGCCTTCACTACAAAAACGTTGGTCGTAGGACAAAACACTCTAATTAAGTCTTATAACTACTACAGGAGCTGAAAGAACGCAGAGGAGAGGACAGTGGCTTATTAGTATTTGGAAAGTTACGTGATGAACGGCCTCTTTAAGCTCGAAAATAGAGCTGCCTAACACTGGTCTTAGCCACTATTACCTAACTTAACCCTAACATATTTCATATAATTTTCAAATCAACCAATTACTTATGAGAGGTGGATCAATCGTGATTTAAAGGGAGTCGTCTTGTGATAACTAAGGGTTAGTCATTCGTTTAAATTTACTGTTGAAATTACTGGAAGGAACTGAATGTAAAACGAAGATACATAATACCAAAGACTTATACAAACGATGCAATACCGGAAATTGTGGTGTATTAAAATTTACATTGTCATGTATAACACAATCGAGTTTTTCATACCAAGCCAACAATCTGACTGCATCAGTTTCAATTTTGTCCAAATCTATCTCTCATCCATTACTTATATTCATCAGTCTTTAAATTTGCAAAATCCCTATTATAAATAACCGACATGCTCAGTAAGAAAGATGTGTGATACTTGTTTTCATCAACAAGGACTCGTCTAAAGCAGAGTCCTTACTCATTTTAACTGTCCGAATATTCAGCTTTCCCCATTCGTTCTGACATAATCAATGTAAAACTCCTAGATTTCTGCAGCTTATCTGAGGGTTTGTATGCCAGCCTGGTGGAGGATGGTAATAGACCCTCCTTTCAAAAATCAACACCTGGACTCGATATAGATACGATTGAAAGAGGCAAGTAATCGAAATTAATCTCAAGAACATAGACTACGACAATCTATGCGAAAAACAACCTGATTGGAGCGAGAAGATACCGGGTTCTTAAATCCCGCTAGGGGCAGGATGCAAAGAAATCTGGTGGTGTGAAGGAATCCATATATGACCCCCTGTTACAGTGCAGAATTCATGGGCCAACTACTCTTCCATGTCAGTATAATATAGGCTGGCATCGAGCTATGCAATGTGCAGATTGGTTTACGTAAATCGAACCTATAGCCGTACTATAATAATCGAACCTCAAAAGAGTAGGGAGATCCTCGATGTATAACAAAACGTTGGTAACAACTGATCGCGAATCAATCAATTTTTTCGTACCATACCAACAATCCGACTACATCGGTTCAATTTTGCCCAAGTTCTTTATACTGTAAGGACCCACTATAGATGACAGATCGTTCTCTACGATTCAAGCGTTTCTCGCTTGGACTTCAGACAATTTATTTAAATATTTGATTTCGTAATTGAATAGAACTCAACATGTGAAATCCATCTCTCATAATCATCAGACAATGGCCCATCTCCAATCACTACGTAACAATGAGTATGATGCCTTCTAGATCACCAGATCCATAATTTATTATGAACAGTGACTGGCCGATGTTCAAATATCACATCGATCTTGAAGCAAAGATTTGAGCCCGAATCGAAATTCAACGAGTGTGACACAATCAATTAGGTTGTCTAAACGATCCACAAGAATAGAACTCAATTCAAAGGTACTGTACTCCAAAGCCAGCAATTAGACTAACATATATCACTTTTGATTGTAACAAATCTAGAGCAAGAGACACACGAGTGACAACAAAAGGCGCAAAATATAGATTGACGCAACGAATAACACGTGCCACTTACTGTATATAGGCAAGGCTCAAGTAGATCACATTATATTTAAGTAGTACGACCAAAAACAAATATTTAGACCCGATTCTCGATCAAAAACAAGTAAAGGTGATGTAATTAATCTATCTTATCAACAATGATAAACAATACTTGAATTAATCGGATGAACGATTACTTCTTGAGTAACTAGAACATATTAACACTATTATTACAGGGCAAATGAAATCTATCAAAACGGGAACTGTCCGGATGACCAAAACCCGATTGCGTCTCAAACGCGTATTCGTAAACATATAACTACAAAAATAATCAATTTTACAAACCTATTTAGTTCCATGGCTGCGCGAGTTTTTAACTCAGTCCCTATTGAAGCATATAAGTGTTATCTGAAATGAAAAGGAGATACATCAAAGAAAATGTTAGAAATACATTGATTTATCAATTTACGCAACATAGTTATGTCGAGTGTGTATAATCAATCAACCAGGTTAGTATGACAGCTGAATAATTAATCGATATCAATAACCTATAGTGTTGATAAAATAATGTTGTCATCATAAATACGAGGGCGGAGTGAGAAGTTTGGTAAAATTTCAACAGATGGCGCCACAATCGCAAATCCTAGATCTCATGTGTCAATACCATCTTTCACAAGACCAAATTGAAAGTTTCAGACAGATCTAACATTTAACGAAGCTTGTTTGATTTTCGTTGTGGTCGTATGTCCAAATGAAGTTACCACACCAATAATGGTTGACTAAATCTATGATAGGGTATTGCAAGACCGCAGAGTGAAAATATTACACGAATATTTGAATATGAAAACGCGATCTGCGCATTGAGACAGTATTTGCTTACAATCGACTAAAAACGAACACGTGTGGCAACTGCAGTGGCAGGCTAGGCGTAGTTTAGCAAAATTGCGTCGTTTCATAACTATGGATCGATAACTATACCGGGACCAAAAAATAGTCTAAATACTGAATTGCTACTGTCGAATCTGCGCCGAAGAAGGCTAAGGCGGTTTTATCGGTCAAGACGGAAGAACAGTCAATGACAAATATAATTATAGCTTATTGGACCGTTTCAACGATGTTTTGAGAGAAAAATGCTGACCGCATTAGGCGAAGAACAAAGTTCTCTTGCATCAAGACAATGAACAAGTGCGCACAAGTGTAGTTGGCCAAAAACCATGAAGTACGCTACAAATTACTTCCACATTTGCCATATTTTCCAGATTATCCCCCTGTGCTTTAGTATCGAGAACATGAAATCATCGATGCAACAAACGCCTATTTCGAAGGGTTGGAGTAATCGTATTATACGGAAGGGATCAAAAAATTGGAAAAACATTTGACTAAGAGCTAAACTACGGAGATTACGTTGGAAGATATACTTTTTTGGCCGAAAATATTCCTTTTTTCATTATAACTTCTCACTCCACCCTCGTATTAATGCCTTACCGTCTTACGATCAGGATTGTAGAAATGATGAATTTAGTTCCACGATGAGTATATAGGCAAGCTCTACTCATGAAAAATAGTGCACAAGACAAGTTAGCAACCAAACCATAATTAATTATACAAATAAAAAACAAGATCGAGTTTATTGGACAATCTCTGGAAGTGTGTTAAAAATACATCAATATTACGTAGACACGATAAGTTGATTAGAGCAATTAATCAAGCTACCACACAACTAAGATTACAAAAAAACAGTATTACGTGACGAGGATTCCGTCTCCGTTTCGATAACAAAACGATGAGCAGCTATAATATATCAAATAAAGACTCAGTGAAACATTGACTTAAACCTTCGTAAATTGAATGAAGTGGACCAAAGTTGAACAAAATGGAAGTGAAGGACAATCTTGTACTTCAAGACTGCAAAATCACAAACAGTGTAAGACCTGTTAATCGAGACCCTAACGTCCTTATAAACTGTTGCTATCCAGCAACCAATTCTTATCTTAAAGTTCACAACCGGCAGTAAACGGCCAACACAATAACGAAATTGTTGAAGAAACATAACCAGTTGCCATAACTGACAACGCCTGTTGACTGTGTTAAAGGTAGACCTTAATATTGCCAGCATCCTAGATAACTCCATCCGTTTTGGAAACAAATCTGGTTTCCAACTAATTTGCACAATACAGTTGGATGTATACAAATGATCTTTTAGACACAACATAACAACAATGTTTTAAAACTTCCAACTTAGGTTTAGTCTTATAAACGAGTAACAGGTAATATAGAACACAAAGTGAAAATCCCTTGAACTTAGGTGCAATTCATAATATTTTCAATTTAGCACGAGGTTAGGACTCACTGGAGGTACGAGATAAATGTAGAATCCATACAATCTATAAGTACAAATGTTCCGTGTGGCTATCTCAGAATTACTTCAAGTAGATCCGAAAATGATATTGAACTTGATTGCATATGACACGGAAAGGAAACTACAGTGAGCTAACTATTACTTCGTACGGAGTTTGAATCCGAACAGAATTCGTTTGGATTAGATATTTAATCACTAATCAGTATTGAAGTATAAAGCCCAACTGTTAACCCTCTAATGGCGTGCAGAATCAAAAGGGCTTAGCCATCTACAATAAGGAAGGGATATCACAATGGGCTAGTATTAAGTCTAATAAATACGTAACGAAACAGGACCACTTAAGCTCTTTTTTTAAGGATGATAAAACAAATAATCTCAAACTTGGATTTGACAATTAAACCGAGGTAGATAATCTAATGGCTTAGAAAACTCAAAACACGATTAGGCTGGTCGAATATAAATGCCATAGCTCATGTAGACGATGAGATAACAGTCTTATTGGTTCCACCATATTAGACTTCTTAAAGCCCACGAGTGTAAACATTATTCAGAATTTGAAGTGAGCCATAAGCTCTTCAATGTAAGTAACTTATGGCATACAGACTTCGAACAAAACAGAATAAATATCTCAAAACTGATAAGCGGTTAAGAATTGACCTAAGCCCTAATAAGAATATTAGGGCTTAGGGCCCACTGAGAGAGCACGCCAAACGATAACCAAGCAATAGAAGTAAACAGACAAAACCAAACCACTTGATCTTACTAAATTAAATATCGTTTGGATTGCACTCACTTTCTCAAATACTACGATATTCTTTATCCATCCATATTCATTTTATTTTATATTAATTGTGAGTCAAGGTGAGCAGTGATGCACTACACAGATATGTACTACATATGGTGGAATTTTGCACTCGTCTCTTTTATGACCTTCTATCCGAATACAACGTGACGGTCAAGTTTACGAATAAACCGTAATCAGATAAGAATTAGGGCCGGTTTATTTAAAAGCCAAATTATACAATTAACTTAGATATAAACGAGGAGTGCACTCAATTAGTCATAGAAACGTTGCCAGAACGAGGAAGTCCAGTTTAACACGTGACACATAAACCGGTACGAACTATCGACTTATACACACGCCCCTATTATAATACTGTATATGATATTGCACTCACTGTTTTATCACACGATAATATAATAAATTGTATAAAAAAATTCAATTGCTTGACAAAGGAACAAAGAATGAGACTTCATTAAAAATTTGTATGTGCAAAATATTCGCATGTGCAATTACAATTGATTGAAACATGGAATACAATTAATCTAAGCAATTGTTTAAGCACATTTTATAAACTTATAATTAATAACATTAATTTATAAATAAAATAAAATATCACGCACCTGAACGTCGAACTTCCTTACAAATCAACAACTCAGAACAAACTAAAAATAATATATCGAATCAGCTGTTTTTGACGTAAAAGATTGACGATTTTAACGACATCTATACATCAATATGGGAACTACCGATATTGACTATAAAATTTAACAAAGACACAAACCTTTACTATAAAAATAAATAACAATATTTTATTGATTAATAAATTGTTGAATCGAATTTATAATATTTTCTAAATTTTTCGCATCAAATACAACAATTTTACGATATGGTGTCATTGTTGGATCATCCTCGAGCCAATCACCACCAAATCCTGAATCCTTTTCACTTTCGACGGAGTATTCAAACTGGGCCACCGAATTTTTTACAATCACCTCCTCTTCCTGATTCGTGTACAAATCTTCCTGTGGCTTATTTTTCTTGGCCTTTTTGCGATAGAACTTCACCATCATAATGTAGTAGACAAAATTGTATGGCATTTTTTTGTTCGCCGCCCGTGTAATCTCCTTGTGCAAGTTTTCTAATAGGGGCACCGCGATTTGGGGTGGAATATTGATGAATCGCTCGTTTATTATAAATCCTACATGTTTCTTGACGTCTGTTAGTATATCACGGATTAATTTGACCTCAGCATCTGTTGCATGCTTCTCGGCACGTTGGATTATATGAGCAACCAATTGTTGCATGCAGGGGACGTCTTGTTTGTTTGTTAGGTTGAGGGCTGATGTTATACCGAAAATAACATTTTCTGAGTCCATATCGTCGTCGCTATCATCTTCAATATCGTCGGTTTCACTTTGTTGCACCACACTCCCGATGTAGCTCTGGCCTATTATGATGTTAGCCAGGTCGCCCAAATTTATTTGTGCCTTGAGGAACAACTGTCCAAGGAGCTGTTTGATACCATCGTAATCACTATCGATCGGGTTTCGACCTTCAAAATCAACTTGAATCTCCTAAAATCAGACAAATTACAAAACACTAGTCCGTGGAAATGTCAAATTTTACCAAATACCTCGTTGCCTGTGTATGCTTCCGAGTTGCCAGCCTCCTCATCATTGTCACTGAATTCATCGGAATCATTCATTTCCACATCATGGTCTGTTGTTCGTTTTTTATTCCCCGACATTCTAAAGCAATTAGTATTTTATATATTCGAACAAAACTAAAGAAATCGAGAACTATTCACAACACGTGCTGTCAACGAATTGCAAAACAAAATGAAACACGCTTTGACATTGACAGTTAGTCTGTCATTCTACATTCTAGTACTTTTTTATAATAATAAAGGTTACCAATCACGCTAAAAATATATTATGTCTAAAATCACGCCGTACTACATCAATAATACTTAAGCGCCTCTACTGTACCTACACATTGCACCAAAATAAACTGTCAAAATCGATGAAACAAAACGTAGAGTTCACGTAATTTTGTGATTTAATAATTAAAATAAAGTTCTTCCAATGCATCCAGATTTATCGTCACACCTTCACACACCCGAGTGTAATATATTAATTAATAAATTAAAAGAATGCCATTCAACAGTAAATTTTTGTTTTATGATATATGAGACGGCCGAAAGTTTTGGTGCACATAACCTCACATTTGTATTTCTCTTGTTCCAGAAAAAATTTGGCCGCTTCCTGGGATTCTGCAACGACATTGATCACGAACTCAACAAGTGCCTCAAGGCTGAACGCAAACTCAATCAAGCAGCAAATCGACAAAAGGCACTCGATCGTCAGGAGCGGATGCACAAGGCGATGAATGACAAAACTGCACAATAAACGCTCAATTTACATAATTAATCTATATAATCGTTATATTTAGACATAAAATGAAGTCCTTAGAAGATTACAAATTTAATGAACCAATCGATAACTTATCAATTATACATAATTTCGATGAAAATTGTCCATCTGTAGTCGATAGATTTTTTACACGATACTTTAAAATATTTCCCAGTAAATCGGAGGATGAAGATCACTTGGTACTATTTCACTCGAATCGTATCTGCCTAATACAATTGGCCCCATCACATGTTGCATTTAAAAAAGGTATACATTCGGTACGTTTTGATTTTGGTAATATCGACCGAAGTCAGAATTTTGTCAAAGGCAAAGGTAAAAAGGGTGGAATGCAGCTGCAAACCAATTCAACGGTGGCGATCGTTAAGTGTAACGACGAGACGGAATATCGAATTCAAAGTTGTATTCTGGGCAAATTAATCGAAGTCAATCATAAACTGGTCGATCATCCCGAATTGTTAAATATCGAAGGGACTGGATTTATTGCAACAGTATTGCCCAAGCCTGAGAATTGTGATTCAATTAAAGAAAGCCTTTTCACTGAAATTCAGTATAATATTTTAAAAGTACCTAAATAATGTAGTCATTTTTGATTTCTGGACAATAAAATTCTACTTAGTCAATAAATAAATGAAGTAACTAAATTTTGGTTTTAATTTACCCGTTGGCATTGACCCAAAACTAGCTCATTTTTGGACAGCACATAATTTACTGCCCTGTACTCTGTTGGGCTAAATCAATCCTTTAGTTTAGCTGATGTAATTGTCACTGAATAATGAGAATGAGTCCATCCAATTTTTTTTACAGGCCATTGTTTGGCCGTACCCTTTCAACAATCTGACTCCATCGGTTTCGATCACGAGCCAGCTCTTCAAACCGTTGCAAGCAACCAGAAGACGACAGATCGCTCTCTAAGCCGTGGAGCCATAGTTGCCGACAGCGAAATCTACGCCTACCGAAAGGCAGCTCTCCCTTCAAAGATCGCTGTATCATTCGATTCGGATCAGCACGCAGAACGTGGTCTAGCCAGCCTACTCGCTGTCCTTTGATTTCATGCACGGTATCAGGATTTCGCATTAAATTCCTGATCTCGTGATTGAAACGAACTCGTTATGTCGCGCTTTGGGCCTTATAACACACGCACTATTCTTCTCTCGAATGTTAGAAGCCATCTTTTGCAATCATCCGTCAAACATATTTGAATCTCATTCAAACGTATGGTTACTATTACCGAAATCAATTGCGTCTTGGTCTCGAAAACCAGAGATTAGATATTTGGTTTTGGACTCGTTGATTTTGAGACCAACGGAAGCTTAACACTGTTTCAGTAGATCAAGTATCTCTTTCACTCCGTTGCCATTTAATCCAATCCCACAAATATCATCTGTAAATGCATAAAGTTGACTGGATTAAGATATTGTCTTGAGGTGTTTCACTTCTACGAAGGATGTATTCCATCATGAGATTAAAAAGTATCGGCGACAACACATCTCCTTGTCGAACACCAGAAGTAATTGTAAAAATTCTCGATAGCCTGTTGTCCACTTTGACAAAGTATTGTGACTGCGTTACTGTCATTTTACACAGACGTAAGTATTTGTAAGAGCAAACCACAGTCTTTTTTGATTGATCGAGGCATAGGCTTGCTCGAAATCTAAGAACACCTTATTAGTCACCGACAATTTCCTCCGCCAGAGGAGTACCTTTCTTGAATATTAGGTATAACGCGGCCGCATTGCATTCTTCTAAATTAATGCAGATTAGAGCTCTTAATTAATGCAATCAACTCCATTGTATCGAGAGAGGTTTCCATCCTGGTCCCGAATGGCAGTTGACCGAGGTCTTAAAGTATGGTTCAATTCGGTGATTCCTTTAAAGAAACCACGCGAATTGTGCTCATTGCTGAGTTGTTCTAGTAAGAACTGCTTTATTTTCTCTTGATATTTTAAAACGAGTATGCGCTTCATTGTGGGCTATATTGCGTTGCTCAACAGCAAGAGACTACACATAGCATTAAACCAATCATTTTTAGGCTTAGTTCTCACTATAACAAAAATGTTCTGGGCATCATCGACAACCGAGATTTAAAATACTTCCCAGACACTGTTCATTTCTTCAGATTGGTAATTAGATCACAAAATGCTATTGCTGATAAGATAATGATATTTTAGTTGTGTTTTTTCATTTATCAGACCTTCACAGGAGAATCGCGTTGTATATTTCCCTGACTTGTACGAAAAATTCCATAGTATAGCTTTTCAGTGACCAGATGATGATCACTGCCGACCGATAAGATCTCACGTCTTGGACAACTCGGATGTACAAATGGATGTTTTTATGAGAAAAGAATTGAGATCATGAATGATCGCAAAGCACATTATTCTTTCCCCATTTTTGGTCGTAGCTTGGTATCGGGAGTACAAATCTATATTATTACGTAAGTTACTTTTAGGCCATCGGGTTTCTTGTGGCGCTATACGAGTTCCAGCCGATACACTTTCGTGCATTTGATGAGACCGTCAAACGCACCAGGTTTTCGAAGTGAATGCACTTAATCTCGTTTCCGGGTAATTAAGCGGGGGTCATTATTGTTTTGGCGGTAACCGATTTGTTTACTTGTTGACATTTTTAACATTTGTTGTTTTTTTACAGGTGCGGGTCGTCAGTTCATTGTTCCAAGATTTAGTCACCTCCTACAAAAAGATCTGGATGTATTATATGGGTCTTATGTTTCGTTCGAAATATTTACGAAACAAGGATGCCCCCACTCACGGGGCTCATATATACTTACGATATTAGCATATTTTATATACGTTTGGGATAGCTCAAAATCGGTTCATTCAATCGAAATCGAAAAACTAAAATCTTAGTTAGAAGTCCTATTGATCTGTATCCGATATATAAGGAAGTTCCGAAATAAAATGGCATCTTGCCATACAAATACAATGCTGAAACTCTTCCGTTTCATGGTTTGAATAAGCTTTAATTCTGAATTAAATATTGCATCTCAATGTAATCAAAAGAGTCGCCAGTCTTACCGTCTAACCGTTCTACTTAGAGTCATAATTTAATGATTATTTACTTAAATAAAAATTTCTTTAAATTAAATTAAATTTAGTTCCTTGAAACGATTTTTATTATTAAAATAAATAACAAAACAATCATTATAGTCAAGACAGTACTAATTTAAATACAAAACCAAAGCAAATAAATTCAAGAAAGCAGTCAACAGAAGTAATGTGCGTGGACAAAATTTTTAATTAGCTTAGAATTGAAATTGAAAACCTGCACGTATATGGAAACACGATCTTGAAAACCAATGATAAAAAGTGTTTTTGTAGACAAAATCGTTTAATCGGATACAACGAATCTACTTTTGCTATTTGATGTTAGAGAAGCATCGTAATAAGTAGCCTCCACTGAACTCACTATATATAGTTGACCTTTTCGATATACCATTTCGAGTTGTGAGTTCACACTTGATGAAAAACCGTATAAAGATGAGATATCGGTCGACGACCATTAATCTGTTATATATCTGTGCCAAATCTCATTGGCGTGGGAATCAATATCTTCCAATGCGATAGGTAATAACATTTTGATGACTCGTTAAATTTTTATCGCAAAGCTGCCTATAGATACAATACTTATCGCAGTTATCACCTTATACACTTATTATAATTCTGTTTTCTTATATAGCCAGAATAAATGCAGATTATAGCTAAGCTTAAAATTTAACCAAATTATTTTAACGACATTTCCAAAATGATTATTGCAGTTCGATACAATGTTATTGACATTTTTTATTTTATTTTACGAGCAGTTTAAATTTCTGATTAATCTCAGCCCCATTCGTTTGTATATTGCATTTTGTGTTGAGAAACGATTATTTTTTGTTTTTATCAGATAAGAGCGCTTATAAAAGTATCCGGTGAATCGTATAAGAATATTTATATATAAGAAATATTCTTGTTTCGATCGTTCTGAAAGCAAAAAACAAATAAATCAAATCATGTAACGGGATAGAATTAAGATTGGTATGGTAATCTTGATAAATTGAAACACCTTAAAACTAGATTTTTGCATAAACTGTTCACCCTGTTGTTAAACCAGCATCGCAATGGCAATGACTTACTAATTATTATATAAACTTGATGACTGTGCGAGAGACACACCCACTGTTTTCGATACTGATAATATATATCCAAATCGTTTTTGGTTTATGTACATATTTGCAGTACAAAAAACATGTATGTACACATATCTTCTCTCGAAAGAATTTATTGAGGTGTTAGTTAAGTGCTATGAAATTTATGATCTTAACACGGTTGCATTAAAAGTTATTTGTCGCCAAATCTACTGAATATATTATAATTTAATGAATAATTAAATTTGTTACATTTTTTATGTTTATATAGCGCTTGGGAGAAATAAACGGTACCGTTCTGTCATCAAAGCACATCTACTGAGATTTGGGTTACTTTTATGGAGGTGGTAAAACATTCGATATTCTTGGAAAGATGTCAGTAGCTGAAGTTAAAATTTTGCAATATACGTACTCTTCTAATCAGTAGGCGAGCTTTCTGACCCGGAATCCCAATACCAAAGCGCAGTCTAATAACGAAACTCGACTCAAAGGGACGTTCCCAAGGATAGATTGGTTTAAAGAAATTTTAATTTTTTATATGACAAGATGATGCTTGTCCGTGGCAATTCGAGACCTGGTCAATCATGTTAAACCATTAGAAAAATGTATAACGGTGACCTCCTAAACGTTTTCACTTGCTAATGTACGACTATAGCAACTCTCACCACCTAAAAGAAATATTTTTATAAGAGTAACGAAAGCTATACATAGTATACAACCAGGTGCAACCTGCCTTCGTGTTGATAGGGGCAGGCAATGTTAACGATTTACTCTGGAAAATAGATTTAATGGCTGAATGGTATCAGATAGTTCATTTTTCTCAGCTAAAGGTTATCACCAAACATGCGAAAGAATGAAAATAAAAATACGACGAAGTTACAGACATTGGTGGATAATTTCACTAGATTAAAAGTGAAATAGTCTTTTTGTTTCCTTACTTACTTGTCTCATTAATAATGGGTTTAAATGCAAAATTAGCATTGCTGAACTGGTATAGGCTTCCGATTCTTCTGTCATCCAGACAAATGTTTCTTCAATATACGCGATCTTATTTAAAAACAACCCAGGTTTAAGTCAACATCTCGGAAACTAATGAGTTCCGATTTCCTTCAATCTTTCGATATACCATTGTCGAACCATATTGATAACCATAACGAAATACAGCCTGAATATACTGTCTGAAATTGAACAATTTTCCAAAAATATGATTTATTGATATAGGGCCTCAATCTATTATTTAAGTGACTAAGCCATTGTTCCAACACGAGGTGGATTATGATTATGGTACCAGTTAAGCTTACTTAATTACTACACTCGAACCAATTGGTTTTCTGTTTGAAACTGATAATTGTGAATTCTGTTTCGCATTCCCAAAACTATGAACCTCTAACGATTAAATTACTCCCAGGAATATGAGCCTCAATAAATTATTTAAGCGATTATGCCGTTGTTCCTAAAAATGTTAAATGAAGCTTATAGTCTTTATTCTTCGGATTTATCTAGAATTTTATGAATGCACAAAATTCGATTTCCTAAAATGAACAGAAAATACTGTGTTCCACAGTATCTCGATTGTATGTTGGAAATAGTTCAAAAAAGTTCAGTTTCATCTTTAATTTAGGTTGAAATAATTTTGCGTGATAAGGACTTGAGCGAATCCCTCACTTTACTATTGTTAAAGTTATGGCAACCAACGAAATTGGTACCTTTATAAACCATCATGGGTCCCAGGTTTATGGTTCAAAACCAATCAGTAGCGCAATATATCTGTCAGAGTCAAATCAAACGAAGTTATCGGATCAGGTGTAAATTGTGCTTTGAGTGCCATTCAAAGTTGCTAAAGCTTAGCGAGTTCCAAAGTTGAGAACAGGCGTGGAGTATGTATACTTGTAACATTTCTACGACTTTATTAAGAGATCTATGTTGTTACTATGCACTAAATTGTGCTCCTGTAAAGACAATATTTTTATCATGGTGAAGCAAACGAACCAACAATGTATATATGTAAATAATTTACTACCAAAATTCCGAGTCGGTGTGTGCAACTTCCAGAACGTTAACTCCAATTTTTCGACATTATTATCATCCCGCAGTAGACAATTCAAAGTCTAGTGAAAAAGTCTTATTTAGGTTTAAATATTCGCTGCTGGATATTTTAGTCCCAGTGAGACAACGGGTTGGTCGAAGTGTCGACAAAGTGATGCCGTTCAAACGGCCGTCACAAATGAACCAATTTACAGTCGATTCCAAGGCGTTTTCAAGTATTGAGCATCGCTCAGACCACACATCTTATATAACCACCATAGTTGACACTCGATTATACGAGTATATGAGACGACGTACGTTCTCGGTTTGGGGTATGGAAATGATTGAAGAAGACCAATTTCATCGCAAAATTATATTCAATGATGACGCGTATTTTTGGCTAAAAAGTTTGGTCAGCAAACAGAATATGCGTTACTGGTCAGGTGAAAACCTTTAGGTGCTTCAAGAAACCACTTTTTTCGAACTCTAAATTCGATGAACGTCTTATATCCAGAAATGGTACTATCGATTGGTCGCTTAGATCGTGTGATTTATCACTTTTATACTTGTTCATGGGGCTACGTCAAATCATTGGTCTACACCAACAAGTTGGTGTCATTTGAGGAGGAGCTCAGAGCTTCCGTAATAAATGTGTGGCCGAGTCATAAAAAATTTAGTTCAGTGAAACGTGCTCGAGATGGATGTATGGACGACGAACGGTGAGTTTTATTTAAAACAAAAAAGGTGCCTTACGAGGGCCTTACACCTCATTGAAAACCCCTTCGTATAATAGAACAATAAACAAACAAAGCTCAAGTTTCTTACCTCTCTTAAGGTTGTGTTTCGCTTTGCAATGGCATCGAAAGCTTTAGTTTAGTAGCTAGATGGAATTAAGCTAGTTTTTGATAACCCAAACTATAGCACATACATAAAACAAGTTCCGTCCAAATGACCTAAACCTTGAAATCATCCGTGTGTAGACAAAACAAAACTTACTCGAAAATGCGTTTAAAGTCAACGTAAGTCGTGACAAAAATGTTAAAGTGCTTTTCGATTTCTTTGTTGTGTACAATGAATTGTAAACAATTAAACTATTATTAATAATAATGTGCATTTACATATTGACAATATTTCGGTCTTTATATAAATTTTGTAGGTTGTTCGCTTCAAAATACAAAGATAACACAAAACAAGAATTTTAAGTTTAAGGAACTTTTTATTTTGATGCGTAAGAAAATACTTGTCGTATCCAAAAAATTTTGCGGGTTCACAATATAAAACAACAAACATCTTTTGTATATTCGAAAAACTACAAATTTACAGTTGTTTTATTCAATGTGTGTGACAAATATTATATATACCCGATCTGCCACCCAAAAAAAAAAAAACAAGAAATAATTACGACCCAGTATATATATATGAGCGACGAATCGTTTCTTAATCTCTCTTATAAATAGTTGCAGAATTAGTTAAAATATATTATTCTTTCTGTGTGCTTTGGTGAAGAAAGATGGGTAAGTTTTTAACACGAAACGTTAATACCTGTAATAAAATAGTTTAAGATTGAATTTTAAGTCTAATGTAGTTATAAAGAATTTAGTGAGCAAAATGAAATCGGAATAAATAATTAAAATTTGAGTGAAATTTTATGTTAATGTGTGATAAGTGCGCTTATGAGTGTTTTTAGTATCGGTCTAATTACGTGAAGTATTTAAATCACTGGGTGTATGATGTCAAGAATTGATGAGATCTACGACGTTTTTCTCTAATATTAGTTTTATTGCACTTTCTAATGTTTAATTTGAGTCGTTTCAGAATAATTATATATAATAATAATAAATTAGTGAAATAAGTTGGACATTAACCTGAATTATTGTTTTAGAGATAAAATAAATTTTTTTGGCTGGTGTTAAAGTTTTCCAGATCATAACTTAAATAAGCTTTATAAATTGAGTGAATAAATCAAGTTGAGTCAAACTTCGGTTTACATTAATTATTTTGTGTTCGAAACAATTTATTTCGCTTTGCTTATCGTGGAATCAATAATATGTGAGCTGATATAGAAATTAGCCGAAATTAATTGGTTTTTGGTGTTGCAGTCCAGATGTTTAGTATGCTTACATACTAAACATCTGGCGTGTTGACTCTATGATATCTAACATACAATGAACAATATTGATAAATTTTATCAGGTCGCATCAAAAACCGCTACAGTTGTTAATATAATTTATTCAATATCAGAGAGCTTCCGAAATGGCTTGGCGTTCTGGTACACTTACTTCCGCGGCTGAGTAACAGTTATGAAGCGTATAATTTTGGCTCTATGGCTTACTGTAGTTGCACATCTTAAGATTGTTATTAAGGACGATAAGCGTTATCTCAAATAGTCAATTGTGCTCGAGTTAGCCAACGAAGTAATCCAGATGGATCAAACATTTTAACCCCATTACTAGATAACATATTTCTATTTTCAACAACGTTTTAATCCTAGACTCATTTTCGAATCATGCTTGAGCACCTATCACTAGAAATTGAACAAAGGTTTTCCCAGTTTCAACAATTTCTCCCACATTAGTGTTTCTGCAGCATAACGTACCGTAATTACTATCATGGCATCAGAGTTTATGTCAGAAGTTTCAGCAATTGCCAATTAAATCTCTTTAGCAATATCCCTAATTTTTTAGCCTTTTCCCATTAACAAAAAAACCGTTTCTTTTATGTACCAACTTTTTACTTGTTTAGACATTGTTGAATATTTATTGGGCGTTTGAATGTTTATTGTGCTTATACCAATGAATATAAATAATTTGTTCATCTGAAATAAAGAGATTACCGCTGCTCTAAAGTATTCCTTAGTGATTTCACAGAAGAGGAACGGTCTAATATAAGTAATTGCAGCACCTTCCCAAGTAAGGCCAAAGCCTTCTTTTCCGCATCTCTAGTGTAACCTGGTTAAGTGTTACTCGATTTGTGTTGGTCATTTGTTTAATTGTATTAATATAATTCATACAATTTTAGTTTTAATGTTTTGGGATCCACGAGCGTTAATATCTGGTTCACTATCTGATATAATATACGTTTTTGATTATAAGGAATCACCTACGCCATAAATTACTATTAAGTATGAAGTTGACTCCACTTTAATTCGCAATTACAAAAATTAGTAAAGTTTCAAAAAACGGCGGTTATCAACGACCAAGTGATTAAGGATTTATTTTGAGTGAAAGTTGTCCGAGGTAGGCAGGGTTTTTACGATTTATTTACAATGAAGTCTAACTACCTGAAAGATAATTTGACAAGCAAACTCGTTTGCTTCATCGATTATCTTTCTAGTTCGATAAGACTCTTTGTCTACCGAACATTAACCTGTACAAGACGTTGCGGTTAGGAGAGTACGTATTTTTCCGGAGAAGCTTCGATTTTGGAGTAAAATCATGGGTGCCAATATTTTGTATAGTTGTTGAAATTATGAGTTTAATTGGTTTTTGGTGTTGCATTTTAATACGATTACATACTAAGCATATGGCATGAATTAGATATGATATAGTGAACATTATTGATAAATTTTATCAGGTCGCACCAAAACTGCCAAAGTTGTTATTATAATTTATTCAATATTTGCGGATTCCAAAATAATGACAGAACACACTCCATTTGGTTTCAGGTTTGACTTAGTGGTATATTTTAGGTTGAATATCAGTTATAAAACATTACTGGGTTATTGCAGTGATTAAGTCATAAAATGCATATTTATTATAAATGACGATAACCCTTATCTCAAACAGTTCATTGTAACTTATTGCTTTTCCTTGAATTTCGTCCAAGCGCAGTGAACAAATCATTCCATGGATAAAGTGCTACATAGCCAACGAAAACATCTTTGTGGATACATTGGAATCCCATTACTAGATAGCATATATTTTTATTTCCAACAAAGTTTTTATTCCAGACTCATTGCCGATCAATGATGATGGTGCATTGATTCTATTACCAATCACTAGAAATAGAACAAATACTTGTTTGTTCCCAGTTTCAAACAATTTCTACCGCATTATTCTTTCTGAAACATAACGTACTGTAATTCCTGGTCTGGCATCAGAGTTTATGTCAGACTATGACCTTTTTTCTTAAATAAGCTGCCCAGTCCCGCGATGTTTTTGGTTTCTAGTTTATCAATACTTTTATGATTTTGTTTGTGGTTGCTAGATGTCTTCAATCTGTAAGTAGATCTCACCCTTGTCTGACTTATTCTTGTCAACAGAACACTTTAAAATGAGCTTTTGAAATTATACTCAAATATGGGCATTTTATTTGCTAACTATAGAATTGTGCCACAACGCTAATTATGGATTTTTTTAAATTCGATAATTAACTGCTTGTTTTTCTTTGCGACCTTTTAAGATTGTGCTAAACCTCTTTTAAGCTAAACTTTCCAATCTTTATTCAAACGCTTATTGAACCTGATAATATTTTTGGACAGCGTTTGCATTACTTTATTTGGTAAGAAAGCTCTTCCGTTAAGATGTTGAAGTCGCTGGCGGAAAATAGCCATGCATTATCACAGTATATTACATTGATTCGAATTCATATCTTAGAAAAAAAATACTGGTGAAAAAACCGGTGAACAGTCTTAACTCAGGTTTGACTCGGTTCGCTTCGAGGGTAAAAAATAATTTTTGTATTTTGCACACCAGATATATTGTGCAAGTATATAAGATCTTCTTTAGATCCTCTCAGGTTGTAACCGTTGCTCTAAAGTCTGCTTTGTGATTCCACAGAAGAATTCCGGTCAAACGAAACAAAAAGCAGCACCTTCCTGAGAAAGACCATTAGTAGCCTCCTTTTACTTCACTCTATTGTGCCCTTGTCCCTACATGAGTGTGATTTACTCATGTATAGCGACTGTGTTAACTACAATATAGGACCTTTATGATCTTTAGACCGCTGTTTAAGCCTTTTATAACATCTAACTGAAAGAACTTATTGTGGTCTTATATAGTAGCTTTTGCACATTATCATTCCTCCTCAATTTTAAGGCAACAAATGTAATATTTATAAATAAGAAGTGCTACCATGTGAATGTGGTATCCATAATGATGAAGTTAGCTCTAGTTTTCTCCACATTAAGAAAAATTGGCAGTTTGAAACCTCAGCAGTTAGCAAGCAACATCCCAATTTAAGAATTTCTTTGTAGTCGAAGCTCTCCTGAAGTGAAGGCTACTTTTTTGGATTTATTTATAGTGAAGTCTTTCTACTTCAAAGAGGACTAGATAAAACTAGTTATAGGTTCAAACCATTGAAAAAATTGAGAGGATGTTATGTCACAAGCTTTATATTTCATACAAATCGAATATTAATTTTAAAACTGCAAATATTATAGTTCATACTGGATGTCCCGGGTTGGAATCCCGGGGTCTCCGTTTTAGTTCAATTGATTGTAGTTGTTATAGATCTTCTCAAATTACTGTAAAAAATTGGATAACTATGGATGTATGAGACATTTTAGCTTTTAACATCAGCAGCATGTTGAATATACTAGTAGTTTCCACCCCAAACAGGACCGAGGATCAGATAATTTTGAGGGGTTGTACTTTTAATACTTTTCTAAATAGTGTTTATACTTTTGTAAATCGTGTGTCATAAATTTCTCGAGCGATTATCTTCTTCGGAATAATAAACCACAAATGTATTCATTTTGCCCAGTAATTTTCCAACTGCCCCAGCCCTTTCAAAAAATGCAATTTCTCCAACTATTAAAACACATTTGTTTCAAAAGAGAAAGATGTTACGAAGTCGTTCATGTAAATGACAACCAGGAAGAGATCTTTATTTATCTACATTATAAGTTGTCGATAGTGGATGATACATAATCTTCTTGCGGCTTCGATTCTAGAGTAGAATCATGAATGCCAGCATCGACTTAGAACCTTAACCAATTAATATTGAAATCTTAGTTGTATAAATGTACTTAGATATTATTTGTGGTATGTTGCCATAAACTTTGAATTTTACAAAACCCAGACTCTTTTTACGTTAAATTTCGAGATTCCAAAACGCTTATCATCAGAATTCACATTGCTAGATTAGCTAGATCCCAAGAAGATTTATCATTAAATGCGCCTTGAAAAACTGAACAAGTTTAAATCAAGGAATTGACAATAGTTGACTTCGCTGGTTGACCTGGAATATAACTCTGATGAACGATGAAGTCATCATGCTCTTCAAGACAGTTATTTCATATATATAATATTCTAAAACAGACCAATGTACTGCAGATCTATAATGCGACTATGACTAGTACTATAAATTTAAGCTCGACTTTCCTGATGAGTCACTATTTTCTTGAAAACATCAATGAGCAAGTTTCGTTCGCGATTAGATCACATCATGGATAGGTTTGAACTTCTTTAATTAGTTCCGAATATGTATCCGTATAAGTAGCACAAAGGCTATACGAAACGTGATATCAAATAGCAAAACCAAATTTCAATTTCAACGTCTGTCGTCGTTGAATCAAGAACAAGTGCGCGGAAGCTAATTTCGTTTTTTGAATATTAATTAAATTTAATCAATTTTAATTCTTTTAATTTATTTTTTTCTACTTTCCAGGTCATAAAGTGCTAGCTTTACTCGTACTGTTTTGTGGACTAACTACAATACTAGCCGATGGTATATCATCATATGAATACCCTATAGACACATCTATATATAATATTAACAATTTATTTCGTTTACAGGTGGCAAACCGGCACGTATTGTATGTTACTTCAGTAACTGGGCCGTATATCGGCCGGGTTTAGGTCGATACGGTATCGAAGATATTCCCGTTGATATGTGCACGCACATAATATATTCGTTCATTGGCATTGATCGTGATACATGGCAAGTATTGGTTATTGATCCTGAATTGGATCTCGATCAAAATGGTTTCAAAAATTTTACCGATATCAAAAAAACGCATCCAAATGTTAAACTACAATTGGCTGTTGGTGGATGGGCTGAGGGTGGTAAAAAATATTCGACAATGGTGGCGTCGAAAGAGAAACGCAGCACATTCATTGCTAGCATTGTACAGTATATGAAACGTTATAATTTCGATGGTTTTGATTTGGATTGGGAATATCCTGGGGCCGCTGATCGTGGAGGTAGTTTTAGTGATCGGGATAGATTTTTATATTTTGTTGAGGAACTACGTCGGGCATTTGATCGAGAACGGAAGGGATGGGAAATTACAATGGCGGTACCCGTGGCTAAATTTAGATTACAAGAAGGTTATCATGTGCCAGAATTATGTGAACTATTAGACGCAATTCATGCTATGACATACGATTTACGAGGCAACTGGGCAGGATTTGCTGATGTGCATAGTCCTTTGTACAAACGGCCGCACGATCAATACGCATATGAAAAACTTAATGTTGTATGTATTATTATAAGTTTATGTCTGTTGGACATGTTCTAATTTGGTTTTAAATTCCCGCCAGAACGATGGTCTACAATTGTGGGTCGATATGGGTTGTCCACAAAACAAACTGGTTGTCGGTGTTCCATTTTATGGACGTACATTTAAATTGAGCCAAAGCAATAGCAATAAAAATTTGGGCACGTACATCAACAAGGAAGCTGGTGGTGGTGACCCGGGTCCATATACAAATGCAACCGGGTTCTTATCTTACTATGAAGTACTTTTAGTATAAGTGTTTAAATCATAACGACCACTATAATTAATATTTACTTAATAGATTTGTGATTATCTTCAACAAGAAAACAGTGGATGGACTGTTAAATGGGATGATGCTGGAATGGTGCCATACACATACAAAGGAACCGAATGGGTCGGCTATGAAGATGTTAAATCGTTACAAATCAAAATGGATTGGATCAAGGAAAAGGGATATGCAGGCGCTATGACATGGGCTATCGATATGGACGACTTTAGAGGTATTTGCGGCGAGATAAATCCACTTACGAAAGTAATGTACGAAGGTATGAAAAATTATATAGTTCCAATGCCAACCGGAACAACTACACCACGGGTATGTATAACCTATATAATAAATAATAAAATTATGTATATAATGTATTAATTATTTAGCCGGAGTGGGCTAGACCACCATCGACCCAATCATCAGAACCGGTTGATGTTGATTTACCAGCGACAACACGAAAACCTACTGTAGCGACACCAGCATCGACGACCACGAAATATGTTAAACGAACAACAACAAGAACCACAACAACTGAAGCACCAAATATCGAGGTTGTGTTAGACGAGCAGGCCGAAGAAGATAAAGAAGATGGCGACAGTCTAAATACCCCAAACGATATATCAGCCGAAGAACCACAACCAAATCACGAAACGGTTGAAGAAAGCTATGAAGGTGGTTACGAAAGTGAAAATGAACTAGACGATGGTCCCGAACCAATCGACGAGGATCATGTTGACTGCAACGGTCAGGACTATGTGCCCCATCGTGATTGTGGTAAATATTTCCGGTGTGTGCACGGAAAACCAGTTACGTTTACTTGTAAACCAGAAACGGCATTCCATACCGAGACCCATGTATGTGATTGGATTGAAAATGCCGATCGGCCACGATGTGCCGCCAAAAAGAAGAAAAACTAAAATGAAATTAAAAGTATATTTTCCTACTTTTAATTTTTATTACCTGGGAGAAAAAAATTAATTTTATATAGAAACAGAAACAAATTAAAATTTAATTTTAGAACAACATAATGGTAATTATGTTAGACATGATTAGTTATAAGACTTTGATTTTATATTATTTATACCGAGTTTGTTACTATTTAAGAATAATAAGATTGTGGATTTTATTTGCCATATAATTAATTTTAGTGATTATCTAGGATTAATAAACAATTTAAAATATAACATTATCGTTTGTGTGGTCATTATGTGGTGTCTTGTTATGCGGGAAGACACGTTGCGGTGTCATTTCCGTTTCCATACGCGAAATGAAGGGCATAGTGATTTATGGAAACTATCAACACATCTTCCATGATCGCTAATAATAAGACGCTTCTCGATTTAACGGGACACGCTTCCCGATTTATCATGCTAATCCAAATCAAAGCGTTGATGTTCTAACAAAAAGTATGACTCGTACACTCTTCTATTCGGTAACTCTTTCGGATAATTTATTGTCCCGCTATTCAACTGTGGCTCATACATGTCCTCCTCGAGAAGGTATCATTTGGATTATATATAAAACAATGTCAGTATCATCAGAAACGCCAAAGAAATAAAGTGCCTATTGTAGCCAGTCCAATATAAATACCAGAGCCAACATCAGAAGGACCAAAGAAACCTATCTTTGAAATAGCTACAAATATAAACGAAAAAAAGAAACAAGCCTCCAAAATCCCCAAATACAGCACCAGTCATCGAAATAAGATAAAGGTCGCGATGTTACTACTCTGAAATAGAATTTTGAGGATTACAACAGGTGACGGTGATACATAAATTATGATTTATGAATTTGTTATAATTCAACATTAAAACTCTCCAAATGCTGTAAGCAGCATTATAATGTAAATCTGGATGTAATTCGAGATCTGCTTCGAAAAGCTATCATCTAGTCGCCTAATTATATTGGACTCAATAATTTCAACGGCAGCAGCAACACAAGAGGCTTGATTCATTGGGACATGGTCGACTATTTGAAAAACTTACATAATTTGATGCAAAAAAATGTAGATTGAAATTGGAATTGATTGGAAAAAACTGACGTAGACAGATATCAAAAGTTGGACCGGTAAAATAATTCCAACTATGGCCAAAATAACCATCATTGATTCGAATGAGTTTAATGTGTTAAATAATCGCGATCTTTGGATCAACAATATAATTTTTTTACACGACGTGTCTGGAAATTCAAGAGATGTGAAATTTATTGACTATCAACAGGGAAATCGCCAGTATTTGATTTATACTATTTTCTCCTATCATCTGAAACTTATACCGTGCCTCAATGATATGGTGGTTTCGGTAGACAAAAATCAAACTTTAAACTACACAAATTTTGCGCCATTCTACCGGCACGTAACTTCCCGGACTATAGCACGTGGAGCAGGTTTACAAATCACGTTTGTTTTTCACACATAATCATATATTTCACACATAAAGTACATTTTAGTCCATACACATAACAGCCATAATTTTTAGTCCATACACACACATCACTCGCAAGTCCCAGTCCGTGTGTTTTTTTTTGTTTTTATACTTTTTTTTCACGAATAGGGAGCCAAAAGTACATTCCAAAAGAAGCAACCTCAGGCCAAAAATCATATGCCGGGCATGGTCACAATCTTCACACCATATACTGTGTTTTCGCCATACACAATTTCTATCTCTCGGTTGATGTTTTTCTTTTGCTAATTGATGTCGCTTTGTTCAGCTCCTCACTTAAACCGTCTCGCATCGCCTCGTGTATTTTTTTTCGTTCGATCCAAAGAACCTCTATCTTTTCTAACAAAAAAACACTTTCTTCAATGCCGTTGTCTTGTTTTTTTATCCTACAGTCATCTCCTGTAGTATGGTAAATTGCATTTTTACCAAGCGCGACGACTTCATGTTCAGCATAGAAACAAACAAAAATTATTATTATCAACTCTTCATTTGTGCAGATCTATCGGTTTATACTAATCAGTGAGTTATGGATAGGAAATTGTTTTGTGGGACAAAAGTCTTGGAGGTGTTTAGAACCGGGATAAGAGGCGGGAATCCCATATATCCGAAATATGTTTTCGCTAAAGGCGATCTCTTTGATGTAGCCCAACTGTCCAACCCACTATACCAGACATCACAAACTGCCGAATTATTTAATTTGGTAATTTCATTGAATACTGTCATAAGCATCTAGAAGCTACGTTAAAAAAGAAATCCATTCGATAATATAGCAGCCTTCCAGCTATTCAAAAAAGTCAGATCTTGTCGATTGACGATTTTGCAATTGATGACTGTTGCGAAATGCCGGGTAAAACCAACCTGTTGTTGAAAAATATGACATTGAGTTAGGATTACCCCATGAAGCTTGAAAGTATCGTTGTTAAGCGTAGACTTCAACGATACAACAATGATCATGATAATTTTTCATGTAAATTGTTGTGCAACGTCGAGAATCGAACTCGAGACCGCGGCGTGATGAGAAACTCTCTTAACCATTAAACTACAACCCGCGTAATTGGTGAATGCGCTTAAACATGATTTTCGAACTGATCCAGTTTTGTTATTGATAACAATTATTCAGTGATGAAGCTCATATCTGGTTAAATGGGTTATGTTAGTAATCATATTCACCCCGTCCTGCATTCAAAATAACACTATTCGTCAAGTTTTTATTCAGATGACTCTTTATATTTTTTATGAGGCTTATTATTAAGGCATCGTGCTAGTCACTGCTTTCGAATTCATCTAGTAATTTATTTTTATAGTTGACTATATGATGATAACCTTAACCTCCCGATTTGTATATATAGGTTAGTAGTGGCTTTATTGGTCAACATACTCCTCATTTCGGTATTTTGATGTTTACCAGACCTTTTGCATGTGTTTAGTTCCATATCCAGGTTGCGTTTTGAAGAAAGCGTGTAGCTTGCCGTAAATTTTAAGAATTGTTCTTACTTCCGTGCTTGTACCTTGTTATCCACTAGGCCGGTTTCGATCTGATGATGATGACGTCATTGAACGACTGTGTGATCGAAAATATCAAATCCATCTCATCAGGCATATGCTACTGGACTTGATGTTCATACTGTGTGTTTCGTATATATACGTTCAGTTGTGACGCGACAGCACTAGTGAATTACAAGAAGTTAACTCGAAATATTTTATTAATTAACTGGGGCGTGAGATAATTTTTTTTTTTTTAATTGTATTGGTTGAAGTTGCTCAGAACGCCACAATTTCCATATGGTAGATTCACTATGCAACGTAAAGCTATGTTTCGAAAAATTTGAATTATTTTAGCATGGTTCTTTTTTAAACAACCCCACGATATAGCCAAATAGGTTTTAGCATCTGCCGATATAATAGCAGAGTTTAAATCTGGTACAAATTATTTTAGCAGATCTTAATGCAGTGTCTACTCCAATCTTCGATGCCATAGTTTGTTGAAGACTTGATAAATCTAATACAGTCTGATATGGAGGATTGATTTTTTTCCCTCTACTGTACAGGTTTTAGGATTTTGATCATTTTTTCAAAAAGCATTGAAATTGTATAAAGAGCAGGCTAACGGTTTTGGAATAACTTTTCCCGGTATAACTTTTGCCTGAACATAGTTCAGTCTAAACGCTGAGCTTATTATACATGAAGTACTTTCCGTGAAGACTGTTCAGTGATTTTAAACGATTTGTTACGAAATGTTACGTCTATTGATCTCATTTGTGCTGACCACGTAATCTCTTACTCTCGACACGGGTTAAAGTGTATTTACAAGGTGAAGTGCAAGTTTATGCTTTCATTTTTAGTAGGAGATACCTGTTTGTTCTTTTAAGGTATCAAATAATCAGGTAGAATTTGAACTCGTTCATAAACGTCAGGTGATATACTCCTTGTGAAAATGACTCTAAATTAGACGGTTCAAATGCGATAGTCAGAGCTAATCGTATAGTGAACATATATCAGTTTTAGTTAATTTTCAATTAAGGTGCGCTTTAAGTTTATTTCGTGTATCTTCAATTTTAGAAGCAGAGCGCGTCTACTAGGCTGGACCATCTTATTCTGTTGCGGGTTACAGCTTTTATCTCTTCCATGTTACATCTACTCTAATCGATATAACACAGCAACAACTAGCGATACATTCAAAAACCAGCCATTACATTGAAATACCAAACGCTTTGAATGTTAGATGATAATTGTTACGTCACAGCGTACTTTTTGCATTCACTTTTCAACCAATATTTTCTTCATAGGCTGCGACATGGTTATGAACATGTAAACTTTAATAAAATCAATCCTTATTTTTATAATACATAAATAAATTTTTAATTAGTGTATTCGTTTTGTCACATACGATCCCATGTGCTCTTTTAGGTGTAGATCAAGGCATTTTAACATTTTTACCCTCACTTCATCATGAAAAGATATTTTCATGATCGTTTAATTAAGTTTCACCTAAGCGGTTTTAACCTCTTGCTGGTCAATAAACTGGCTAGACAAGCAAGTCTCTCTAAATGAAATGGAATCCATTCTCTATTAAAATGTCTTAAACAGCAATAAAAAAAACATTAAGAATAGTAATCTGGAATGCAAATGGGCTAATGCAACATCTTCCAGAACTAGAAATGTTTCTAAATTCCGAGAAAATAGATATATGCCTAGTATCTGAAACCCAGTTTACTACAACATCATATGTCAAATTATATGGATACAGCTGTTACCATGCCATTCATCCAGCAGGAAGAGCAAGAGGAGGTTCGTCAGTGGTAATTAAAGAAAACATCAAACATTATATAGATCTTAAAATTGAAGAAGAATTTATGCAAGTAGTCACAATAAAAGTATGTATAAATAACAACAAGAATATAGCGTATCGTCAATATATAGCCCTCCAAGATTTAATCTACTTAAAGAAGACTATTGCACATTATTTAAATCACTTGGATCTTGTTTCATAATAGGAGGTGATTTTAACGCAAAGAACACATTCTAGGGATCAAGAGTAACCTCTAAAAAAGGAAGATAGTTGCTTGCAGCAGGACAACAATGCAGCTGCGATTTTCACTCCGGAGATCAACCAACATATTGGCCTACGGATAGAAACAAATTACCCGATCTTATAGACTTCTTTGCCACCAAAGGTATAGACGATAATTACATATACCTAGAAAGCAGCGACGGGATTATGTCACAGCACACACCTGTTATTATGACGATCAGTGCAACGATTGTTAAGAAAACATGTCAACCATGGCTAACAAACAACAAAACCTGCTGGGAAAAAATTCAGAAAGTATTTGAGGATAAAATTAATCTCCAAGTACCAATTACAAATCCGATACAGCTAGAAGAAGAAATAGAACAATTTAACAGCGCCATACAACAAGCGGTGTGGAGTAGTACACCATCACATACAACAAAAACACGCAAGAATGTTATTTATCCCTTGCAAGTTAGGAAATTGGTAGCAGCAAAACGAAAAGCAAGAAAAACTTGGCAAAGGAATCGATCGCCAGAATATAAAACTACTCTAAACTTTTGGGCCAAAAAACTAAAGCTGCTAATTAAAAAAATAAAAAATGAATCCATTAATAAATACCTAAGTAGTCTGTCTGGGGGAAAAGATACCGAGTACTCCCTTTGGAAAGCAACAAAAATGTTAAAACGACCTAAACTTCAAATGCTGCGGAGGCATTTAAAATGCAGTTAAAAACGATGATGGAACTTGGGCTATAAGCGCAAAGCAGAAAGTAACATTGTAACTCATCTTGAAAACACGTTCAAGGCTCTACCTAGACAAACAGTAGGTGAAAACATTCCACCAGTACATAAAGTGGACAATTATAATAAAGCTGCTGTCACAGTGCAAGAATTAAAAGATGAAATCAAAACTAACCTAAATGCAAAGACATCTCCAGGATAAGACTTAATTACAGCACAAATAATAAAAGCCCTACCTGAAAAAGGAATACGAAAGCTACTCCAAATAATTAATGCAGTATTCAGACTTAAACACGTCCCAAATCAATCATGATACCCAAACCAAACAAACCATTAAATGACAAAAATTCGTATAGACCGATTTCCTTACTCCCAATAATTTCAAAAATATTCGAGAAATTACTTTCTAAGCGACTCAAACCAATAATTGCCTAATCAATTTGGCTTTAGAAAAAATCATTCAACAATCGAGCAAGTGCATCGGATTACAAACATAATTGAAGAAGTACTTGAAAAAAAAGAAAGTTTGTTCTAGTATTTTTTTGGATGTAGCACAAGCTTTCGATAAAGTTTGGCATAAAGGCTTGGAATACAAATTAAAACGAGATTTACCAAAACAATTCTATGAAATACTTAAATCTTACATAGCTAACCGGCACTTTCGTGTTAAACTAGATGGTGAATACTCGGAAATGAATAAAATATCAGCAGGAGTACCACAAAGTAGCGTTCTGGGACCAACTTTATATGTACTATATACCTCTGATCTGCCAACGATAGAAGGGATAACTATAGCAACGTTTGCAGATGACACAGCCATATTAGCAGTTGCTGATAACATAGAAGAATCCACAAGCAAATTGCAAAGAGCGACTAATATGGTTAACAGTTGGACGAAAAGGTGGCGAATAAAACTGAATGAAGCAAAATCGGTTCATTTAAATTTCGTAAAAGAGAATGCTTATACTAAAAGAGAATTCTTATACTTACTTCTTCAAGCAGCTAGGTGAAAAATTCATAATCGGAGGTGACTTTAACGCTAAACTTACGGATTGGGGATCAAGACTTACAACGACGAAAGGGAAAGAGCTCCATCAAGCAATAATTAAATACAACTGCAACTGGCACTCTACAGGTAAACCAACTTACTGGCCCAGCGACCAAAGTAAAATACCAGACCTGATTGACTTCTTTTAACAAGAAAAGTCCCGGTTGATTATATACAAGTGCAGGAAGGATTTGACTCCACGTCTGATCACTCCTCTATTTTAATGATAATAAGTGATACAATAACTGAAAATGACAAACATCCAATGTTAACAAGTAAATATACTGATTGGAAAAGATTTAGGATTGAACTAGACAATAGCATTAATTTAAACACACAATTTTCATCAGAAAACATATTTGAGCAGGAGCTGGAAATGCTAGTCAAAGATATACAGCAAGCAGCCTGGAAAAGTACCAATTCAACAAACAAACAAAAAACAGGTAAATGCTACCCAACTGAAATTAAATCACTAGTTATAAAGAAGAGAAATATCCGACGAGAATAGCAACGTACTCGAGACCCAACCGTCAAAAATAGATTAAATAATTTAACACAACGAATACGCAGAGGAATACGGGAATTTAAAAATAATTCAATAAATTCATACCTACAAGCTCTCACCTACAATAAAGATAGCGATTACTCACTGTGGAAAGCAACCAAATATTTAAAAAGACCAGTTACGCACATACCACCAATAAGAAGTAATAATGGGCACCTAGCTAAAACCAAAGAAGAAAAAGCAGAAAGTTTTGCGGATCATCTCGAGCGCACTTTTCAGCCTAATTTAACAACACTTAATCCCCAAGATATATTGATTGAAAACCAAACAACTTTCTTGAGGCAGGAAATTCCATTAACTAATGCTAAAGAAGTGAAACAAGAAATAAAGAACCATATATTACCTAAAAAATCACCAGGATATGACTTAATAACTGGAGAGATTCTTAAACAACTACCTAATAAAGCTATTAGGAAGATGTCGGACATAATTAATGCCTCCTTCAGACTATGTTACGTTCCTTTTTCTTGGAAATTTGCAGAAGTAATAATGATACCTAAACCAGGAAAGCCACCAAGTGAATTAACTTCATACCGGCCAATATCGCTTCTTCCAATTATGTCAAAACTGTTTGAGAGACTATTATTAAAATCAATTAAACCTGCGATTGAAAAGTCAAGAGTCGTTCCGTCTCATCAGTTTGGATTTAGAGACAAACACTCCACAATCGATCAAGTTCACAGAATAACAGATTTAATAGAAAGATCCTTAGAGGAAAAAAGATTTGTTCAGCCATATTTCTGGACATAGCGCAGGCATTTGACAAAGTCTGGCTAGATGGTCTAGTATTTAAAATAGAGAAAACTTTGCCATTTGAGTATTGCGAACTGTTAAAGTCGTACTTGAAGGGGAGATACTTTAGAGTTAAGCAGGAAGGGGTTTACTCCAGCATAAAAGAAGCTAAAGCAGGAGTTCCGCAGGGAAGTGTCTTAGGGCCATTCCTTTTTGTACTGTTTACAAGCGACTTACCGCAGACGAATAATACAACTATCGCCACGTTTGCAGATGACACTGCACTAGCTGTTGGTGACACAATCGGTGAAGCCACACTCAAATTACAAATAGCTATAAATAATATGCAAGATTGGCTAGCTAAGTGGAGAATTAAAGTGAATGAATCGAAGTCTACTCACATTAATTTCACTAATAGATCAATAGAACCACTACCTGTGACTCTAAATAATATTCCTGTACTAAATGCAAATCAAGCAAAATATCTTGGTATGAATCTTAATGCAAAGTTAAGATGGAAAGTACACGTGAAAAAGAAGGCAGAAGAGCTCCAGTTAAAATATAGAAAAATGTACTGGCTAATTGGCAGAAACTCTCAGTTATCCATTCATAATAAACTTATGCTTTATAAACAAGTGCTCAAGCCGGTCTGGACATATGGTATTCAACTATGGGGATGCATCAAAACCAGTAATCAACAAATAGTTCAAAGATTTCAAAATAAAGTTCTCAGAGGAATAGTTAACGCCCCTTGGTACACTCGTAATAGTGACCTTCATAGAGATCTCGGAATCGACACAGTCGCAGAGGAAATAAAGAAGTATGCTCGAAAACATCAGGAGAGGCTCCATCAACACCCCAACGATGAAGCTGTAAAACTACTTCATCAAGATGGTATTGCAAGAAGACTCAAAAGACAAAAACCTTTTGAATTACAAGAATAGTCCGCAGAACGCAAAATAAATCAAAACATCGCTATGGAAAGTTTACATAGGAGTGCCTTATAATTTACAGTCAGAATCAAACGCTGTTAGTCAAAAATGACTAGTTACTTTGTTAAAAAATTTTATTGTTCTCATAAATAAAATATTTAAAAAAAAAAAAATTTAAATTTCACCAATAAAAAGGTTGATTGAATACCAGTAGAACTAAACTCCCAGCAAATTCCATATGCAAACACAACAAAATACTTAGGCATGACTCTTGACGCGAAACTAAAATGGAAAGAGCATGTGAAAAAGAAAAAAGAACAATTAAACATTAGATACAGAAAGATGAATTGGCTCTTAGGGAGAAGTTCTGAGCTTACTTTACATAATAAATTGCTACTGTACCGGAAAATTCTTAAGCCTGTATGGACTTACGGTATTCAGCTCAAGGGCTGTACAAAGCAAACAAACGTCAATATCATCCAGTCATTCCAAAGCAAAGTCCTACGTGGAATAGTAAATGCACTGTGGTACGTGAGAAATGACAACATCCATAGAGATTTGAAGATGGATTTCGTTAGCGTAGAAATAAATAAATATGCAAGACAACACTTGCAACATATTAGTCAACATAAAAATTATGCACTTTAAAACGAATTAAAAAACATTTATATTTGTTAGGAAGATCGGTTTCGGAAGTTCTTACTTCTTCAGTTCTTTTTTATTTAATCGATTAAAAAAAAGTGCATAATAAAGTGCACATAAAGTGCATTATATATAAAAGTGATACAAGCCACATCAAAATAAATAAAAATAGACTCGCTTCATCATTATAATTCATATAACATAAAAATGCTGAAATTCACCGAATGTTGGATGACGCAAATCCAGTAAGAATGCTGCGAAGGAAGAAACCACTTGATCTACAAGATCCAATCTGGATCGGCTAAAAATATAATAAAATTATGTAAAAGGTACTAGCCTAAGGGCTATAACCCTTCAATCGTGAATTTAAATAATAATGCAAGATAAATTACTAGATGATTTGTAAATCAGTTGTAATAAATAAATAATTAAAAAAATAAATAAATAAACTGAATGGAAATTGTCTTAAATAACTATTACGGTTTGACTGGTTCAGCCTTATTATAACTTTACTTAAGTGTCCTATTTCTAAAGACCGTATAGCTTAATCCTTAAAACCATTTGATTGGGTCTGTAGTGATGAGCGAACGACGCATTTCATCATTTCAACGTTGACCGAACCGCAACACGTCTTTTTTTAACGTATTTCATCTTACGATCTTTAAAAAGGTTACGTTTGTAATATAATAACATCACCTTTCTTGGTACAAACCCAACTGTATACCATATATCGTAAGAGGATTCAGTGTCCACCGATATACTAGTTTATTATATACTGAAATATCTGGTTTATCTCTTAGAAGTCAGAACATTTTTTTAGGTAATTACAAGTATTCATTGCAAGGGCATCGTGTTATAATCGTGTTTGGTAGGAGATGCCTGTTTCACAAATGATAAGTTAGAATTTGATACCGGTCAGACATCAGGTTAAACGCTGCTTGGAAAAACCTAATCGGAGTTAATTTTGAAATAAGATGCGGTGACCAAAGTAGGAAATTATTCTAACCTTAGTTGAGGTTTCTGCGAAATTGTATCCAACCAAAATGCGTTAGAAATAATTTTAGTTGTGTAAACCTTATCATGCAAATAAAAATTAAATTAAAAAATTTGCTAATTAAAACAGATCAAACATCGAAATTTCTCTTCAAAACATCTTGATTCAAATACATAAATTTTCAACATCTCTATATAATAAAGAAGAAGAAAATCTAAGAAACGAAATTACTCACTCACTTTCCTTCTGAATCGTCGTGTTTGAATATAAATAAGAAATACGAAATAAAAAAATAAAATTAACGTAATTTAAAAAAATAAAAATAAATTTTCAAGAAAAATTAAAATTCGCGGTCCCCAAATTACGAAAATTTTTTATCTCGCTTGTTTCGAATTGGGATTAGACCGGGCGAGATCTCGTCGCGAAAATTTGTTTTTATTTAAAATAAAAATAAAAATAAAAATAAAATAAAAATAAATTTTGTCTAAATGAAACAAAAATAATTATTTATTTTAATTTGTTGTTTTTAAGTTAAAAACCGATTTTTATTTTTTTTGTAAATTAAATAAAAAAAAAAAAATTTCATCTATGCAAAATACGCGCATAGACAACGAACAGTGCGATCTTAAATCTTAATATATATTTAATAAAAGAATAATTTTGGTTTTTTTTCGATAAAAGATTAAAATTTATAATACATAATTAAATATATTACATTGGATAAAAAAGTAAAAATTATAGTTTAACCATAATGAGGCGGCCAACGGTGTGGGCCCTTATAGGGCTTACGCTCCTCGCCGTTTCCTTGCAGGGTAGGTAGCTTGATAAAATCTAAACCAATTTTTTCCCCCTTCTTATACGATAATACAATATAGTGATTGTGTTGATTGATTGATTTGATCAGTGATTATTTATCAAAGTGTCAATAATTTAATAAAAACAAATGAACGAAATATGAGAAATTATATAATCAAATAAATATGAAAAATGAAAATTATGCAATGGAAATATATGAAAAAAAAATATAATTTTCTTTCGCTCTGCACAAGCTAATGTGTAATATTTAAATATAGATGCGAAAATGTGGGAATATAGTATTTATTTTTATAAAAAAATTTGTGTGCCTGAAAAGCAGTGAAAAATTATAAAAAAAAAGAAAATTAATATAAAAAAAAAACTGAAAAATCGTTGAAAAAAAAATATTTTTTTGTTTGCCTCGAAAACCGATTCGTTTGGTAAATAACTATCTAGACCAATTAATAATTATTATCAACAAAATAAATCAAAAATATTAATTAATAAAACGGATAACAGTGTTAATTGCCAACCCATTAAACCATTCTGGCGGGAAATATTGTACATCTTATATATGCTGTCAAAAATCATTCCGTAAAATATTTTGACATCACATGGATGAATACACACAAATATTTATAATTAAACAATACAGCAGATGAATTATAATATCATTAAATAGTGATTTATTATTTTGGCATTAAAAATAGATCGTGATGATCCCGCAATGAATTATGCCAAAATATGTGAAATTTTGAAAAAAAGATGAGCTACATATTTTACATCGCATCGTATCACGTGTTAAGTGCATCTGTGTAATTTATTTAAAACGATTTTGTAATTATGACATAATTTATACCATACATAACTATATAGTCATATTGATTGTATTTGCGTATGATCGAGACCGAGTGTATATAGCATTCGAAGTTGACACCAAACAGCTGAATTGTAAAACTTGACAACGGTCGGAAATGTTATACATTTTTTTTTTTTTTTTTTTAAATAACACCTTTATTGGTATGACTACTACAATCTTAAATATTATTACTTAATTCATTAGTAGGGTTGACATTAGTACTTATGAGATAAGCATAATGTTATACATGATCATCGATATTTTTATATAAATGCTCATGGAAATGAGTTGTTTAACACAAACATTCAACATATACCTTGTACTGGCCGATCGACAGTTCTAATACATATATATATATATATATATATATATATATATATATATATATATATATATATATATATATATATATATATATATATGTATATATATATATATATATATATATATATATATATATATATATATATATATATACATATATATATATAAGCTTACGTTACACTGAACCTAGTTTTGATAGCCCTTCACGCAACCTGTAGTTTTGTTTTAACTTATACCTATAATTTATCCGATTCAGCCTGTTAATACGAGCTACGCTAAGAAAATATCTAGATCTTGCAAAAAGAGTATTTGCTATAAAGTATAATAGAGAACTTTGTAGCTTCGTTTATTTCTTCTTTATAGGTTGCCGACCTTTTTTATGATATCTGTCATGTTTCGATTTATTGATTGACCTCATTGAATGATCGTTTGATTGGAATAATTCAAACCATCTGTTCAAGAAACCAGTTGTAAACACCACAGAGTTCCGACGAAGAACTGTACTTTCAATTTTTAACACCCGTTTTTGTTTCCGTCACCAACTTTTAATACTTTAATCATAAAATAATGAAATATCAACAATTCGTCAAAAAATTTCGGACACTACATTTCTGCAGTAATTTTGTTAGCGGTAACAATTTTGAATTGATGCTGATTGAAGATGATCTAGGGTTTCTGGAACAACTTCGTTTTTACTTAAACAACGGTCAAGCCTTTCTCACTCGTACTCAATGGAATTTAGTTTAGTGTTGCGAGTAGACAATTGATCAATCATCAAGCCATTTAATCGATTCTCACCTCATCCAAATAATTAATGACATCGTTTTCAATGTGGAGTCTGGCATTGTCTTGTATTAATTAAAATTACTGTCCAATAAATGTGGCGTATGGAACTTTATAGTCTGCTAGACAGTTCACTATATATCGGTCTGTAGTAATAGTATCTCCATGTAGAAACACAAGGTTCGTGTCTATAAAAACACCAATAGCCATGAAATGGGTTCTTCGTTAATGCTCCAAACACCCAGAGTTGTTCCTATATTATTTTTGGTTGGTTTGATTTTAATCCCAATCACCGAAGAATGTTTAGTTCAATCATACTCGATTTCACCTTTGAAGTAGGAATTTTTGGGTATAGATGAATATTTCTACGAATAATTAATATACGAATTACTTACAATAAAATTTGTGCTATCGTTATTGTCAGAGTAATTTGGTTTCTGGATTTAGTGTCTACCAACATTGAATGACATATAGGCAGTACGTTTTTACTATACTATACGGTGAAAGAAGTCGCGTCCATAACATCAAAATATGGATTTTTTACAACTGAAAGGTTTGAGTGACCGTTTAGGTACAATTTGTGACGCTGTAATTGACTTTAGTGTAGCCAGGAACCAATATGGATTTGTTGATGTCAAAACATGGCACAGTATTTATGTTTATAATTTTGGATAGGACAAACCATATTATATACGATAATAGAAAACACCAAACTTTGATTAAATTTTGTGCGAATTAAGTGGTATAACTATTAATAGGTGGCTCCAGGATATTGGAGTATTGCCTCTTTCATTTTTCCATTATGACCAACTACTTTTTTTCCCTTCTTTTATTTATTTTTGGTTTTTTGAACTGGACCTCACTATATTGCGACTGGTCCTTGCATTCATTTCAAGAAAATCAACATTGAGGTTAGTTATGGCTTGACTTGTTAAAACGGCCAACACTCTCATATTAACCTTCTTTTAATTTTATTTTGTATATAGCGATAACGAAAGTACTTACGATTAAGTCTCCAAAATTAACATATTTTATGGTTTTCTTTGATATTTTCCACAGATATACCTATAAGTTGAATTGTGATCGGCTGGTTGAGAAGATGGTCTAAATAATTCTCATTTTTAATGATCTGTTTCTATGTATATTGTGCATTAGAAAAAGGTCAAATTCAAAACCATTACCTACTATAACACTCTAAACCATAATTTTTTCACTTTAGCGTGCTACGGTTGATGTTAGATGTTTGAGCCAACTCTTATATGAGCCAAATATAATATATTGAATTAACTAACATCAAGAAAAAATATTTTCATCGAAATACATTTTTTATTTGTACTACCGTGTTGTCGAACTTTCGTGTATGTGCACTTCATAATGAAGATCAGCCAATGCGTTTCTAGGATAAGACTCAATTTTAACGTTCTTAATGAGTTTAGATATCAACATATATTTGTTTGTTTGTAATCTTTGCACGTTTTTGGGGGATCAAGCCACTCCAAATTCGTTCGTAGTTTGCTTAGATCCGATTTATGTGGAATAATCTGCACATGACATAACTGCATACCTGCCTATAGCACTGACATGGTAAATGGGTCGTTCAGATCATAGAAGATCATATCTGAAGAAATTTTGTTTCATTTAACAAATATTTTGACACGACATATTTTGTATTTGTAAGTTGGGTCGTTTTTCAATGTAAATACTGTAGGGTCCAGTTTACAGATAATATATAGATTTGGGAAATTGCATACATAATTTTCCTATATTCTCGGACTTTATCAAATTACATATTGTGTAGGCTCTATTCCTACGTTAATAATGAAAAGCTTTATGCATAGATTTATAAACCAAAAGATTTTGAAACTTAGATGATTTCCCTTACTTCAATGAATTCTAGTATTCTATATATTATATATATATATATATATATATATATATATATATATATATATATATATATATATATATATATATATATATATATATATATATATATATAGTTTAATAAACTATAATAAGGTTTACCAATTGATTGCCAATGTCAATTAACACGATCGAATGTACGATTTGGTTAACAAAACAAATAGCAATTATTTTAAATTCTATAGTGTCTAAATTAAAATTTATTGATTATACTTAAAGAACAGTGTGATCTTGTTGCGGTCGTCTTTCGAAATTTCGACATTCAATGTCATTTTATTAAAGAAACCTTAACGAACAAAATCGCACACAAAACATCACCAACAACAAATAACGCACGAAAATGTTTTTCTTTTCATTGAAAATGTACATTTGTCTAAAAATAATTTTCTCGGTTAACTCAACAAAAAAGAAAAACTCGCGATCTGTTTTCATTATGTGTATGTATATTTATCGATATGTACGCTACTTGTTCGGTGTAAATAGTTTGGTGTTAAAAAAAATATTTTTATTATTAATAGATGCATTTTGCTGTATGCCGCGATTCGCCGATACACATACATATGTACCTCAATATCGTAAATAATGTGAAAATTCTGAGATTATAAAATTAACCCTTTATTGCATGGCAATAGCCCAAGTTCCATATGCGTATAGCCACTTTTAAGTGAAATAGAAGCCCTCTTGGCACTCGTTTGGGTTTAATTTGTCGATTCGTGTAAGTACCAATAAAAATAAATGCAGAAAAATACCGACGCGCAAAACTCTAATTTCCAAATGCTTTAATTTCATGAATCAATATTATTCTAAAATTAGTTCAGTTAAAATTAGCCCTGACTAAGATATTGTACCCCTGAATACTTATACATCCTCTGCTACTCGTGTGTTTTTTTCTAGATAAATTAATTATTTATTCGAGGATCTCCCTGTATTTTACGAATATTTTATATTATTAAGTATGGGATAATAATAAATGTCTGCCGCCGCTTTGCTGATGGCAATTGTGGACAGCAATTTTTGAAGACTTTGAGGCACAAATATCGCTGAAATAGCTGGGTGGCGTACATAATTTAGAGCCTCAAGTTACGCAAAATGTCCAATTACATATCGTCAATGTTTATTCCATCCTGCAGTTCAACCATAATGGTTGGCGATTACGACAGTGCCAGTTTTGTATTGGAATAATTACGAACCGATGGTTCCGTTAGTCCAAAATTCCCACCAAACTGTAATTTTCTTGAATTTAGTATTGGTATTGCACCTCAAATCGGATAATTATGCTTGTTCACATATTCATCCAAACATTGGTATCTCCGTATAATTTATTTGGAAACATTTAGGTCAAATTCGAACTGGCGAAGAGTTGGCTGTCTTGCGTTTAGATAACGTACGAGTGTTTCAGATTCAGTGATTATATATCGGACCAGTTGACTAGAATTTGGCGAGTAAAAGTAGTGACTCGGACGTTTCTGAACATAAAAATCATTAATTGATTGAGTGGGTTTCATAATATTCACATTTTATATTGTAATATCAACAAGGCCTAGCTTCAGTATTTCGGGCAGCACATGTTACAATCGTTTAAAATAAATTTATAGCCAATCTCTTTCCATTGCTGATAGTCTGGAGTTTTTTTTTATCTCTAATCCGTTTTGGGGCTCAAGGCACTCCTGTAATTTTACGCCAATACAGCCAATTCAAGGACGTACGGCTATAAGTCCGATTTTACTAACCATCTTCACATTGTATAAATCGGAGTAGTATAGAAAACGAGAGACGATATCTAAAAGTGCATCACTTTACAAAGATAAAAATACCAGTCCAATCGTATCACCTAGAATCAAACTCTATTAAGAACATTTCCATCAGAGAGAGGTTAGGTAAATTTAGTCATCTTGAAATTAAACGATCTTGACATTTTATTGGTTAGTTAGCTTTATGCAAGTGGTTCTTAGGCTATAAATAAGCAAAATAGTAGTTACTTAACAATGAGTGCGGAATAATCCTAACAAAAAGCTTTTACGTAATAAGACGTTATATGTCCAAAATGCAAAGTTGTTGGGACATTTAACGTCATATTTCGTAAAAGCTTTTCTGTAAGAATACCATCCACAAGACTTGTAATTTAACGACAAATTTTCTACTGTGCATACAAATCTATATAACTGCAAAATACGTTGGCTAAACCACTCTGATCCGGATCGAATGGTGGAACGATCTCTTAAAAGGGAGCCATAGTATAGGCAAAGAAGTATAGTCTTCTATTTTTTTACAATAATATGAAGAGCTGATATGTATATACGCAAAATAAAATCAGAGAAGTGATTTTGGAGCAAGAGACCGTTCCATAATAAACTTTCCATAATTAATATCTTTTTACAATAAGCTTTCAAGATATTCGTGAATGAATGAGAGTTAAATCTGCCTGAAAGCTATATCGGACATTTTGACTATCTCATCTTCATTACTTCTTGGTATGAACTATATGTATGGAGTGTATTCATTATAGCTAGAATAATGTCCAATATTTAAAATAATTCCTGAACAAATATATACATTTCTTGAATAGCTATTAAAATTATGACTTTGTAAGTGCTTAGACAGCAGTTTTGGATACTTTAATGCACAATCAAATCAAAATTTCACGTTTTTAACCAGATTTTAATAATACTCATATGTCTATTTAAATGAAAGTACAGAACAGCTATTAGCTCATTGCACCATCTATATACTTGATACTGGCCTTGGTCAACTCTTGAGCACTAGACACATTTTTTGATGAATTTAGCTATTTCTTTTTTGGTGCCATAGAGATGTTTTCTATATAGTCTGCTCGTGCTGAGATTGTTTGTTTGTTCTTTCTTATCTGTTTTGGGGCTCAAGACACTCCCAACTCTTTTGCCGTTTGCTTATTTATGCCCTTCTTTACAAGTTACGTAGAACAATCTGCAAATTGCATAGCTTCATGCCAACCTATAGTACTGACATATAAGATGGGTTGACCCATGAATTCTGCAGTCCAACAGAGAGACATGTATTCATTCACACCACCGATCGTAATCAGATGGTGAAAAATCCCTTTTGCATCCCGCCCTTCTCAGGATTTGAACCATCTGCTCCAACTGCCACAGCTTTAACCACTGGCTGAAATTTTATAATATTCCTTTGTGCTGTGTGTAATTATTTAAAAAGACATACCGAAACGCATATAAAATGAATAATGAATAACGCAATCAACACCCAAACATCATTTGTATCGCCAAATAGCGAAATTTTGTCTGACAAACAAATAGCATGATGGGCTAAAAATTTTAAATATTTAAATTATATGTGGGTTAAGGCTAAACACGGGCCAAACTATATAAAGGGTGATTTTTTAAGAGCTTGAGAACTTTTTTTTAAAAAAAAACGCATAAAATTTGCAAAATCTCATCGGTTCTTTATTTGAAACGTTAGATTGGTCCATGACATTTACTTTTTGAAGATAATTTCATTTAAATGTTGACCGTGGCTGCGTCTTAGGTGGTCCATTCGGAAAGTCCAATTTTGGGCAACTTTTTCGAGCATTTCGGCCGGAATAGCCCGAATTTCTTCGGAAATGTTGTCTTCCAAAACTGGAATAGTTGCTGGCTTATTTCTGTAGACTTTAGACTTGACGTAGCCCCACAAAAAATAGTCTAAAGGCGTCAAATCGCATGATCTTGGTGGCCAACTTACCGGGCCATTTCTTGAGATGAATTGTTCTCCGAAGTTTTCCCTCAAAATGGAAATAGAATCGCGAGCTGTGTGGCATGTAGCGCCATCTTGTTGAAACCACATGTCAACTAAGTTCAGTTCTTCCATTTTTGGCAACAAAAAGTTTGTTAGCATCGAACGATAGCGATGCTATAATAAATTGGACTTTCCGAATGGACCACCTAAGACGCAGCCACGGTCAACATTTAAATGAAATTATCTTCAAAAAGTAAATGTCATGGACCAATCTAACGTTTCAAATAAAGAACCGATGAGATTTTGCAAATTTTATGCGTTTTTTTTTAAAAAAAAGTTCTCAAGCTCTTAAAAAATCACCCGTTATAATACATTTCCGATGTGAATCAATTGATTCTATTTCGAGATTTAACAACGTTGAGAAACTACCCTGTTATGTTATATACTCGTATACACACATATTTCTTATGTCTAACAATATTTACGTAAAATGTCGTTCTCGATAGCGTCATCACAAAAAATTTCAATTAGTTACAAATACCATAATCATTCTAATTTCCATTTCAAATTCTATATATTGTGTAGTAAACACATCAAAATCCGACAAGCATTCGAGGTTCAAACTAGCCGCACTTAATAGTAAATTTATATAAAATTAAAAAATAAATAACAATTATTTTTAGAACATATTTGTTGCTATAAATAAATTTCAAGTTTAACACAAAGATAAAAAATTTCGAATGCGATCTATTACCCTACTACAGTCCAATTCGAACACACAAATCTTCGACACATTGTTAAAAAAAAAATTATAAGATTTGTGTCCGAGGATCAAAATATTATCCTATTTATATAATATATATTATTTAATAAAATGAGCTTTAATAAATTATTTGTTACAAAAATAAAATGTCATAATCAAAAAATAGTGTTGCGGTTAAATTATTGACGACACACTGGCACCCGGCCAAATTTCGACGAAAATCACAGTTTCGTCGGCCTGTAATGATATTTGGATTCGCTGCTCCCAGCTCGATTAAAAAAAAAAACAATTATTTATCTAATAAAATATATCGTAATAAAATAATTTATATTACATAAAAAAATAAATAAATAAAAGAATTTAACGAATATTTGTACTGTGTAAAATCACTGATCATACACAAAATGTTGCCAAATAAATTAATTTGTTTTTTAAACAAACACGAGATCGCGACTTGACAATTACAGTATGTACAAAATCAAAATTAATTATGATTTATATATTATGTTCTAGGCGTGCAAGTTGGGGCTGAGGTTGGTCCTTCTGAATCAGAATGTCGACCATATATTGAAAAGGCCATACACAGTTTAAAAACAGGCGAGTCAGCAGGTAAGATATTTATATTTTATAACAAGATTTATTATAAGGTCGCATTAAGTTGATCGAGACATAAATCAGATAGCTTTGAGATTGGACTAAACTGTCTTTGCGCTGAATACAAAAGAAGATCACATTGGTAACCCAAAAATTGTTAAAACACAATTCTAACTCCATATACTCGAAACTCACCCAACAACAATTTTTTGAAACCACAATTTCATTCAATAATGAAAAATCATACAACAAGAATTCTTCGAGAGCAGAAGTTTGTTTGTTTGTTTATTTTTATCTCTACAATCTGTTTTGGGGCTCGAGGCACTTCCAACTCTTTCGCGGTTCGCTTATTTACGTCCTTACCTTACGCCATTACAGCCAAATCGAGGACGTACGGCTATAGGTCCGGTTAACGTAGAACCATCTGCACATTGCAAAGCTCCATGCCAGCCTATAGTACTGACATGGAAGATGGGTTGGCCCATGAATTCTGCACTCCAACAGGGGGTCATAGATGTGTTCATTCACACCACCGATCGTAATCGTATGGTGAAAAATCCCTTTACCATCCCGCCCCTATTGGGATTCGAACCCGGTACCTCCCGCTCCAACTGTCACAGCTTTAACCACTGCGCCACCTGGGCGGTCGAGAGCAGAAGTTCTTCGACAAATATTATTTTGTAATTCTCTCTATGATGACGTAATTCCGTTTTGGTTGTTTTATATTTTTGTGCTCACATCCCCAATCATTCACATTCCCCCAACTTATTTAAGTTTTTGCATATGCAATATGTATAGATGATAACTGTGTGAATGATTGAGGTGGGAGTGAAAGAGATTCTTAATCCATTTACAACTTATTCAGATTTCGTTGGTCTCAAAATCAACGAGTCCAAAACCAAATACCTTATCTCTGGAATTAGAAACCCAAATGCATTTGATTTCATTTCTGCTCATAAATTTGGAAAAGAATTTCAAGATCCGTCTTTCCCCAGGCAATCAGCCTTCCTACGTCCACTATATAGATGTGATGGTTGAATCTTGACGAATGAAAACCAGACTTCTGATTTTTGAGGACGACAACTTCACGACATCAAGTGATCGCGTAGCTGCTGTTTTTTTTTAAACACCAATGGTCTGTATCATGGTCTGTCAAAAGTATTAAAAATAGATCATTAAAAATATTTGTTCCAAAATTTATTCATCAGCTAAAGCTCAATCTTATATCTCGAGTAATTCAAGGCCGATGAAGTCCCAAATCTTTCTCGTGTAGCATTAGTCAATGTATCATATTATTGTCTGACACTTTGATTAAATGTCTGTTTGTTGACTATTTCAGAAGTGAAAAACAGTGCAGAAGCCGATGGATCGGATCAAGATAATTCAACAGAAAATGATCAGAATTTAGCACATTCAGGCGAAGCTGACAGTCCGGATGCTGCAAGTGAAGAACAAACAGGTGATAATGATACAGCAGAAGACACACAAGAGACAGCATCACAAGAAGACGTCAGCGCTGATGAAAATAAATCTAGTGAGGATGATTACGACACTAGGGAGAAACGGAGTGTAAACGAAGATGAATCAAACGAAACAAATGAGAACGAATCTGAACAAGAAGCATCTAAAGAAGAAACAAACGACGATGTTAAATCAGTTGAAGAAGATGGATCTGACGGTAGTGCTGAGGTAGAACAAGAAGAAAGAGAAAACAAGTCCGGTGAAGAATCCCAAGAAAAACAAGACGAGCCTGGTAATATAAGTGAAGAAGATCAGTCAGCACCAGACGAGCAAGAAGCAGAAAAATCTGCTGAAGAAAGTGGTGAAAATGAAGTTGACAGTAAGGAAGATGATAACGCTTCACAAGAATCTGAAGAAGGAAATCAAGAAGCCAATGAAACATCTGGTGAACAAACAGAAGAAGACAAATCTGAGGAAGAAACTGTAGAAGCGTCTGAAGCCGATGAACAATCGGCGGAAGAAGAAGAAGTAAAAAGAGTTGAACGAAGTGTAGATGATGCTGAAGCATCAGATGAAGCACCAGAATCAAGTGAAAATGTTTCTCTTGAAAATGCATCCATTGAACAAGTAGAAGACGCACCCAGTGCAGAAGAGAACTCGGCAGAAAACGGAATTGATGGAGAAATTCCAGTTGAGGTTACTGAACATAGTATTGAAGAGTCAGATGAAGATGTAGAACCCCAATCTGCTGAAAATCAATCTGAAGAAGCAAAATCTGATTCTGTCGAAACTCAAACCGCTGAAGCTCAGTCTGATGAAGATAAATCTGATGAGGCTAAACCTGAAGAAACACCATCTGGCGAAGATGATAGCAGTAAATCCGAAGAGAAAGATAAATCTGAGGAGAAAAACGAATCTGAAGAAGAAAATCAAGTAGCTGATAGTAAAGAATCTGAAGAAGAAAAACCAGATGAAGTAGAATCTGAAGAAGAGAAACAATCTGCTGAAGATACTAAATCTGAAGAAGATAAACCATCAGAGGAAGAAGAAGAAGGAGATGGTAAAGAATCTGAAGAAGAAACAGCCTCGCCAGATGCCAACGACGACGACGACAAACAATCCGAAGAAGAACAAGCAGCTAAAGATGAAAAATCATCTCAAGAAACTGATGAGGAATCTGATGAACTTCCACAACAAGATGCCCCCGCAGAAGCTGCACCAACCGATAATAGTCAAGCACTTACAACAAGTGAAGAATCACATCCCGAAGACGATTTATTATTGGTAAGATTGTATTGGTGTTGTTCATAAATTATTATCTGATTGAATACCAATTTCAGGAATACCATATTCCAGAGAATTTACGCGATCGATCGCATATTGCCGAATTATTGCATTTGGACAATCAATCGGAAGACAAAGAAGCCGCTATTAATAAAGTGGCCGATGTTATTTTAAAAGATCTCAAGCGTATCTATGAGAATGCCATCAAACCACTAGAATCGCTATACAAATATCGTGATTTAAGTAATCGCCACTTTGGTGATCCCGAAATCTTTTCGAAACCGTTGGTTTTATTCATGGGCCCATGGAGTGGTGGTAAATCATCGATTTTGAATTATCTATCCGACAATGAGTATACACCGCATTCGTTGAGAACGGGCGCAGAACCATCACCCGCCTATTTCAATATACTTATGCATGGCGACGAGCCTGAAGTATTGGACGGAACACAATTGGCGGCTGATTGGACATTTTCGGGGCTACAAAAATTCGGTCAAGGTCTTGAAGATCGACTACGAGGTTTAAAATTACCAAGTAAATTATTAGAAAAGGTAAGAGGTGCGAGCACTATATTATAGACAGTATATAGTGTATGGATATATATAGAAAATATTGTGTTAGCTTAACCTTAACCACATTTTATTTTATTTAGAAAACTATGTTGAAATGGTGACGTCTTTTTCAGACATAAAATAAAATACCGACCGGTCACGAATATTTTTAGATTTTCTTTTTATATTTTTGTAGGTCAATATTGTTGAAATTCCTGGAATATTAGAAGTTAGAAAACAAGTTTCCCGACTATTCCCGTTCAATGATGCGTGCCAATGGTTTATCGATCGTGCCGATATTATATTTTTGGTATACGATCCCTCTAAATTGGACGTTGGGCCAGAAACTGAAGCCATTTTGGATCAATTGAAAGGGCGCGAATATCAAGTATTTAACGACTTCCCATTTTACAAAACTATATAGACTAACACGCTTTGTATATACTTTTCTACAGACACGCATCATTTTGAATAAGGCCGATCAAGTAAAACCTGAAGAGTTGTTACGCGTACAGGGTGCATTAATATGGAATATTTCACCACTTATGTCATCGGCACAGCCACCTGTTATGTACACAACATCGTTGTGGTCTAATCCCTACGAAACAGGTGCACCGATGCGGCTACTTCAGGCACAAGAACGATCATTCTTACGTGACTTACGCAGTGCTATCGATCGAAGAATTGAACATAAAATTGCTAGTGCGCGTCGTTTTGCTGTAAGTAGAATGAAACCATGTCTGTGATACATTTTATAACACATATATACTTATAGGTTCGCGTACGTAATCACGCTAAAATGGTTGATTGCTATCTAACAACATACTACAATCACAAATCATTGTTCGGTAATAAAAAACAAATTGCCGATCAAATCATTGAACATCCACAAAATTACCACATCTACGAGGGACTATCAACATTGACGAACATTTCACGATACGATTTACCCGATCCAGAAGTGTATCGCGATTTCTTCCGTTTAAATCCGTTGTACGAATTTAAGAAACTATCAGAAACGTGTACCTATTTCCGTGGATGTCCAATCAATAAACTTGACATATCAATTGCATACGATCTACCCGAATTGGGTGGAAAATATAAAAAATTATTGGACCAATCGTTAAACGCGCTCGAAGCTGAAAAAGAGAAACAAACAGAAGATAAAAGTTGAATGCCAAGCGTATCAAATAAATAAATAAATTTATAATAAAACAAACCCATTAGGATTAAGTGATCAAACAAAAACCATCTCTGAAAAGTTTATTAAAATATTCTATAAAAACGGATTTATTTTTATTTATTGTTTTTTCGAACTAAGCCCAATGCCGCACAACACAATACCGCGTATTGAATTCACAAAAGCCGAAGTCGCACGTTTAATGTATAATTTTTATTTAGAGGAAAGTTATCTGTAGTTATTGATTTATTGAATCCGCAATATAAATAATAATGATATTGATTTTGTAATTTAAAAATTCCCTCGTATTATATATATATATATATATATATATATATATATATATATATATATATATACATATCTATATATATATTTATATATATATATATATATATATATATATATATATATATATATATATATATATATATATATATGTATATATATATATATATATATATATATATATATATATATATATATATATATATATAATATATATATATATATACATATATATATATATATATATATATATATATTTATATATATATATATATATATATATATATATATATATATATATATATATATATATATATATATATATATATATATATATATATATATATATATATATATATATATATAAGTGTATGTGGCCTAATTAATTAACAAAATTGAATCTTTTAGTCTAGATTAAAAAAATTAATTTGGAAATTCACTATAGGGAAGTGTTATGGATCCATTTATATCGCTTTATAAATATTTCCTTTACTGTACCTATGTTTATAAGACTCGCTTTAGTACGTTGAATTTCCATATGTACCCATCACGTTAATCATAATAATAATAATATTAATAATAATTTAAAACTATTTTTAAATAACGCCAATTTATTAAAGTGACACTCAAACAAATATTTACAATAGCCTTAGCATATTTAAATTATTTATAACAAGAACTGATTTAAAATTAGATTTTAAATTTTTTTGTTGTTTCATGTGTTTTATCTCTTTCTCTTTCTATCTATCTCTTTTTCTCAATATTTCATAATTTTTTAGTTATATATATGTGTATAATTAAGAATCATTAATTAAATAATAATTATTTCGACACCCTTTTACCTCATCCCCCCAAAAAACATGTATGTGCACCAATATAATTTTCATCAAATTAATTTTCACGCATTTATGTAATAAGTCAACAAAAAAAAATGATAATAATAATAAAAATGTTTATTTTAATTAAAATAATTAAATTATTAATTTTTGATTTGCTGCTTGTGAAAAAAATTTTAGGTTTTGATTTTATAGAATTATAAAGTATCCAATTTAATTTTTTTTTAATTTATATTTTTAATGTTATTGTTATAATTGTAAAATGTATAAACAAAATGAATTTATTTGTTAAGGAATTAAAAATCAACAATTAATTATATAGAGATAATTAATTAAAAATGGAAAACCAAAACGAGATGAAATGTATTTAATTTTTAAATTATGATTCCGATTGTGCTTCGAATTTTTGTTAAAACTTGACGTCACCGCCCAGGTGGCGCAGTGGTTAAAGCTGCGGCAGTTGAAGTGGGAGATACCGGATTCGAATTCCTATAGATGGTGCAGATGGTTAGGTTAATCGGACCTATAGCCTTACGTCCTTGATTTGGCTGCAAAACGAAAGGTAAGGACGTAAATAAGCGAACCTCGATAGAGTTGGGAGTGCCTTGAGCCCCAAAACAGATTGCATAGCGATAAAAAAAAACTTGACGTCGAATCCAGTTGTGTAGAATGAACTGGTAGATTCTATATCTGCTTGACCTTGAATATTTGTAACCGCATGTTCTATTAATTTTTTATATTGTTATCCGTCATATAGTACTGACATGGAAGATGAGACGGCCCACGGATTCTCAACTCAACAGGTGGCGCAGATGTGTTCATTCACACCACCGATCGCACCGCCCAGACAATCGATGGTGAAAAATCTCTTTCACATCCTGCCCCCTCAGGATTTGAACCTGGTAACTTCCGCTCCATTTGCCGCAGCTTTTTAAACACTGCGCCACCTGGACGGTGTTCCGTTGATGAGTGTGATTTGAAAATTGTGTCCAAGACATATCAAGAGAGAGAAGATCGTATAATAATACTTAGACTGTAGTTCTTACAATGGTATCTATATTTTGAATTATAAAATACTTTTCAAGTCCACATTTTGGTAGATAATTTTTTAAAAGCATATATACTTGATTAGGTGAATTATTAAGCTGAACTTTATATACTTATAAAGTTTATGACGTTTTCATGATTCATTGTCGTCCAATTCTTCACTCTTTTGTTGTTTGTTCAATTTAAGGCTTAAGCACACACATTGTTCAAAAAAATTGGTCCTTTCAAGTAAAGTGTTATGTTCTGTCAAAGCTTGGGAATTCACGCGTCTCGATGGGCAATCCACTGGAATTTCTTTATTTATAAAACAGAAACCCGTTGTATCTTTTAATCGAGTCAACCTACAAATAATTCTACAAACTGAGTGCATTACTGAAAATGAATAATTCATTAACTTCGTATTTTTATTGGCGATCTTTTTAATCTTTATTTGGCAAGTCGGTTTATACTTCAAGAACATAAAAGTCTCATGAACGATGGGTCTATCCATCAGTACTGCAGTCCGACAGGAAGTCATCTTAATCCACATCACTGTTCAAAATCGAATCATTTAAAATTCTTTTGCATCCCTTTTCTTTGAAGACCGAACCAGATACCTTCGGATAGCATATAGGAGTACTTTAAGTGTGCGACAGTCTTCGATTTTCTTCCATGTTTAAAGGCAGTATCCAATGGTTTCCTAGTGTGCTGTTCTGTTAGTTGAACACACTTATTTTAGTTTGTCTACTTTGAAGATATTTATTGTAACATTTTTTGTTAATCCATCGATGTGTATTTTTCTCCTATATATTCAGTGATCTGCTCCTCTCATTTCCCTGACATCTTGTACAGGGATAAGAAATTATTTGATAATTAGTTCGTGACCAACTTCGTTCGTGGTTCTTCCATTTGGTGAAGACAAACTGTATATTTATGTATATCTTTGTGTGGGCACCTACTGCCTCCTATGAATAAATGATCTCATATGTGAGTCAATCGACGAGTTAAAATCACCGTGGACTATTTTTATATCATTTCGATGTTTGCGTGACATTGCGTAGTGTGCACTTTGCAGCAACTCGTAGATTTTTTTCCTTCACACCTAGCCTGGTTGTTTTTGTTAGAGTTTAAATGTTTCAGTTTCTTTCTCAAAACAAGCCGGGTACGATAGCTAAGGATCTATATTAAATTTGACAGGTTTGTTTTATTTATCAGTATCGAGGCATACTGGCACGACGAGGGAGATTTATTATTTTGTATTTTTTTCTATGATACTTCCGCAAGCATGATGTTCACACCTAAATTGGTATTACCCCAAGCAAATGTTGCTTAAAGTACTAGTAGAACTGTCTAGTCCACTAGCTTGGATTGCTAGTATACTGTAATGAAATTTGAGTTATTTTGTACTCGTCAAACAATGTGAATCACTTTACATATTTTTCAGAGGCCTTGATCGACCATATAAGCTTATATTAAAGAGTTGAAAAACTGTTTAAAATAAACAACAGCTTACTGTGAACTTCGAGAAAAATCTTCTCTAAAACCTAAATTATCTGGGATATTGAATTAAAAGGTGACTTATGAGTTGATCCAGAAAATGTTTGAGTTTTATCTGAATTTTGGAACTAGCAAAATATTATGTTTAGGGGTTATAATATTGTTACAACTTGACCCATCCTTTATACAAAAATCTAAAATGGAATAGGCAGGATAAGTACAAAAACTGTGACTTCCATACAACACGAAGCATGCAGAGTGTTAATACATTAGACAGTGACCCAGCGTGGAAAATCATGATCCTAACTTATGAAGTCGTAGTGCTATTCTCGACATGAACCCTGTGTTTATTCAAATGATATGTCGCAGAAATTATAAGCAATGGCTTTTTATACCATAGGTAATAAATGGCACGATGAATATTCAAAATTTATTTTATTTAAAGTTTTCTCCAGTTCATGCTAGTTTTTGGTCTACGGCGAGACCGCGATTACACCATATAAGTTCATAATTGTGGTTATAAATTCACCACTGTTCGTAATCATTGAATGAAAGTTCAATTTTTCCGTCAAAGGAAAAAGCTTTGAAGGAAATTGCCATTGCGTTATGTGGTACGCTTGATTAGTCACTTTCACTGAAAAGTGTAGTTCAAACGAATAATTTTCACAACAAGTGGGTTGTTATATGATAGGATTTACAATAATCCTATTACAAATAATTCGGTTCTTATGGATAAAAAAAAATATGTTTTCAAAAATATTTTGGGTCTTTAGTTGAGTCGCTCAAATGTGCAATTGATGAATTGAACAGGAAACTCTAGTGGTTACATATTCTGTCATTTTGTTGAGAACGACTATTGACAAATCAGCTGACGCTCTTTCTTGTATGCCTCAAATCTTGAACAAAATGCTTCTATGTATTGCCAAACTGGAAGAATATAGTCACATGTCATAAAATTCATGTATCAGAATTTAGAGCTATAAATGAAGGTGAGCAAATTATTCGCAACTGAATCCAACTTATAGTTTTTGTCCCAAATCGATCGTCCAGATGATTTTCCAAAATATAATATAAGTGTCGACCATCAATACTATTTTATACTAGTTTAAGATTGCACAACTGTTCAACTAGCGTTTCTGCTCAACGATCGAATAAGAGCCATTCAGAGAATGTATATGATAAATGGTCTGCTTTTAACACTCTAACTTGTATACGCTACAAAGGCACAGAAAGTAAATAACGAATACATAGGTCAGAATTTATCGCGGCTAATAGTTATTCTGGCTGTTAACGAGAGGAGTGAAAAGACTCGACCTCAAATCTCTATCGTCTTAATCACTATCGTTTTCAAAAAGTTGTATCACCCGTTTTATGATGACTACTATTGAGAATACACTGTACCGTAAAATCAATACAACTTACCGGTTCGCGTCTTGGATATATTTTTAGTACTCCATTTGTATAGTGCAACCAACGAAGTTACTCAATAAATTCTTCATGTTTTGAGTGGCTTTTTAATTATTATTAGGTTAATCGACTCACGTATACATATCTATATAGTTTGATTATACAAACATTGTAATGCAGAGTGACGTGGGTATAGTTCATCGTGTTAATACTCATTGATGATTAGTAAAATGATAAAATATTTATAATTAATATCTGTTGTTGTAATTTTGGTTAATCAGATAATTTCGTCGAATGAGTATATAAATTGTCTCACTCACGCTGCATTGTGACCAAAATTAGTGGTTTTTATCGCCAGACTAATTTAATTTATCGTTATTAGTTTTCATGTGTGATTATTATCAAATATAGTATTTATGAGATCATTAATAATGTCTTTAAGATGTGTCTGGTAGTTTTCAGCCATGCTGTGGTAATTTTTTTTAAGTACGAGTATATAAAATATTTTTATGTTCAATAAAGTTGGAAATTCTTTAAACTCACCTTCATTATTGTAGTATAGTTGGTTGGTTTAGCTTTTATTAAACTGCTAGCTTGTAACTTCGTTCATGTTTGGAATATCGGGGTGGGTCTTAAGCCAGACTCGTGATAGGTTATTAAATCTTCCTGTTAGAAGATATACAAACATTGATTTAGATATGTCATGATAAATCAGCATACTAACAGGTTTAAGTGATACACTTTGTTCAAAATTCCTCAATAAATTCTTCATGTTTTGAGTGGTTTTTAAATTATTATTAAGTTAATCGACTCACGTATACATATCTATATAGTTTGATTATACAAACATTGTATTGCACAGTGACGTGGGTATAGTTCATCGTGTTTAGACTCATTGATGATTAGTAAAATGATAAAATATTTATAATTAATATCTGTTGTTGTAATTTTGGTTAATCAGATAATTTCGTCGAATGAGTATATAAATTGTCTCACTCACGCTGCATTGTGACCATAATTAGTGGTTTTTATCGCCAGACTAATTTAATTTATCGTTATTAGTTTTCATATGTGATTATTATCAAATATAGTATTTATGAGATCATTAATAATGTCTTTAAGATGTGTCTGGTAGTTTTCAGCCATGCTGTGGTAATTTTTTTTAAGTACGAGTATATAAAATATTTTTATGTTCAATAAAGTTGGAAATTCTTTAAACTCACCTTCATTATTGTAGTATAGTTGGTTGGTTTAGCTTTTATTAAACTGCTAGCTTGTAACTTCGTTCATGTTTGGAATATCGGGGTGGGTCTTAAGCCAGACTCGTGATAGGTTATTAAATCTTCCTGTTAGAAGATATACAAACATTGATTTAGATATGTCATGATAAATCAGCATACTAACAGGTTTAAGTGATACACTTTGTTCAAAATTCGTCATTTTAGCAATCACTCGGCTGTCTGAAATGGAGCACTTCGATCGGCTGCAGAATTCTGTTATAAATTAATTCTGGTGATGGAATCAAGGTGTTCAGTAGTAGGATCAGCGTGGTACACATAAAAGTAGACTATTGAGCGGCTTTTACGAATATATTGTGGATGAGCCTTATAATAAATTACAATATTTTGTATGTGGTTATGGTGTAAGTATAACCTCAAATACTCAACTATAGTCTCACCTACTTGAAATATACTCTGATTATAGACCCACGCTGACATTTCAAGTATTAATGCTCCTCAAAAAGAGGCAGATTATTAGAATTAAGGCTTCTGGTAATAAAAGAGTTAACAAATTATGGCATAGGTTTCACTGTAGCACATAAGGCTGGACAGGCTCTAAAACTGCCTATCTTCCATTAGATCCATTGTTTCAATATAATTCAGAAGAAATGTATTGTGCTACTTAAAAGCATTCGAAGTGTTAATAAGAAACAAAACCCTTCCATTATGTTAATTGACCATCTTAATATTGTAAGTTCACACCATGGAAATCAGTTGAGTCACTAATTAGACAACTTTAAAACATTGGTTCAGAATTTTTAACTGAGTAGTATTTGTTTCGAATTGAGTTATTATTTCGTAGTGAGATCGTTCATATAAATTTCAAGTTCAGACAGAAGAGAAAATAAATAACTTTCGAAATTGTATATTAGTTCATGATTATAGTGGTACTCCTGATAACCTACCAATCGCTATAAGAACACCTCGGATATTATTATAACAGATGATTTAAAACACTTTTGCCTCGCAGTTAAAAAAAAGTTTAGTTAAAGCTCTAGCTCAGCTTCGTTATTAAACTTCATTTTACCACCTATATAAAGTTTTTTCACGCTCATAAAAAAATGTGGTATCTGCGCTTTAAACAAACTTAATACAAACAAAAAGCTCATGAAACTGTTATGAAAAAATTATCCACAAACAAACATGTACTTGGTTATATACAAAAAGCTCTACGTGATGAATTAGATCCCAACAAAAAATGAGTTGTGCATATATAGGATTTTTTTCGTTCCGAGCTTATTTGAGTGGGAAAATAACAAAATATATAGTTAATAACGTGACTGGTATAGAATTAACTTTTTGCCAACAAAAGTTAAATGGTATATAAGTTAAACCTATATAGATAAAGATATATATGTGTCAGATATAGCAAAATAGGAAATTGATAACGTTGGGAAATCGATATTTTAAAACTTTCTAAACTTCATAAAACCCATAGTATCCAGTTAAACTTGTTTTATGATATTATATTCGTTTACGATTTATGTGTGGCGTGAAAAAGCTCAGCACAACAAAAAAACGCTTTTAGGTTTTGTATTTTCAGTTTTTGTACTTTTAACTTTTGCCCAACTAAATATATAAGAAAATTGTTTGTGATAAGTAGAAAAAGTTTTGTTTTTTATGTGTAGGTATCGTATATAACGAAATTAGTATGATTAGAATAAATAGAGCTTTTATTAATTTATTTAGGTCACAGATAGTCACAGATACGATCAATTTTGATCTAACCAGAATGAGTTTGGAAGAGGTTGTGTATATGTAGGTCAATTTGAGTCCATTACGTTAGTATCTCATATCATAACTTCCCTAATATAAAATATTCTATCTGGTCTAGTATTGAAATATTTATATATGTGATATGAAATGACTTAATGAAATGAAAAATGTTTGAACCATTATATGCATATGCACATGTTGTCAAACAAAAAATTAAATTGTGTGAATATACCGAAAGACAAAACCAGCAACAAATTGGTTATGAAAATATTTTTGTTGTACGAACGAAGATCATTTTCCATTTTAGAATGGATTCTTGTCGCCATTTAGAAGAAAAATTTTTTTTTATTTGTGTGTGAAATATAAATTATTTATTTTTAGTAATTTCTATTATTATTTTGTCTTATTAAAATTTACTCGTGTTGTTGTATTTTAATATATTGCACCAAAAAGAAGGTCAACAATTTTTATAGCACATCATATATAGTATGTATATCTATATAGACATGTAGCACTGAAGAATTTGACTTGTGTAACATATATACTAGAATATATATATATATGTTTGTTTATGCATTTTTTGGTATGTAG